>MU271774.1:3779-21664 GCA_021432655.1 Atractiella rhizophila
TAAATTGAAAGATAGGTGAACAACGAGCTCATTCGTCAAGACATTCGGGACGAACAACCAGGTTTACCTCTAATTTTGGACCTTGGAATAATGTTTGTTTTTCTCCATTGTTGTACCAATCTCTGACCTTTGCCTAAAGGGATACGACAACTTGCTCTCCTTTGAGTGACGCTCTTGTGGAACTGTGGCACTGCAATACGGTAAGGCTACACATTTTAACATACAGAGCCTTGCTTACAGAGTCTCAAACAGACTGGATACTATGCAGGTTGGGTTCTACTCTTCATATTTTCTACGCACTCACCATTTTCTCAGGCTTTACTGGACTCACCTCTACTACGCCCGGAGGCGACGACGGTGCTCCTGGAGATATTCCTGGAAATGGAACTGCCCCAGGGAACGGAACTGGACCACCTCCCGGAGGACCAGGTGGATCTCAAGCTATGACTGATCAGGAGACGTTCCTGCGTGGGGCTTGGGTCACTGGTGGCGGCGGAGTGGTTGAGATGACTTCCGTCTACCCTGGTTTGTCTTCGTATCTACTTCTACTTCCCATATTTACAAGGAATGTTTGCAGGCTACTACACTGGGAGGACCGCGCACATCCATTTGATGGTTCACACCAACTATACTGTCAACTCTAATGGCACTATTTCTTCCCACGCTGGTGCGTCTTAGGAATCCCTTTTCCTGGAATTCTTGTTTACTCTTTGATGCAGGCACGCTTCTCCACATTGGTCAATTGTTCTTCGACGACGCTGTTAATGATCAAGTTTTCGCACTGTCACCATACAACACCAGTCAGCAAAGCAGGACGCGCAACGACGAAGATGGTATTCTTTCGCAGCAGAACGTATGTCTCTTCCACAATCTCGTCTGGACCATCTCATATCACATACAGAGTGATGGATATTCCGGATTTGTCTCCTTGGAACAAATCGATCCGAACTCCATTGAAGCTGGATTCTATGGATACCTGACCGTCGGTGTTGACACTTCAGCGGATCAGACAATTGCGTCGACTAATTATGCGTCTGGAATTCCTGAAGACCTCCTACTTTCTGCTTCAAGCGCTTGGAGCGAATTTCAAGAAACTGCAGAGGCTTCTCCAACTGCCTGAGCTCGTTAAATTGATGTCCTTCGCCGCGCCAGAAGCTAAAATGGTGTCAGTACACATGATTTAACTTGCAACGAATGTTCATATGAGATATCTGTTTATTATTTCTTTCGCTCTTGTGAAACTCCCAAAGTGGTAGGAGTACTTGGAACAAACGGGTTGAGTAACGACAGTCATTGCAAGTTTTACTTGGACAGAACTATAGGAGGAATGCCAACGATAAGCAAGGTTCCACACAACAACAAATGCAAAAAGTGTCCACGAATGTCCACAAATGTCTTTGAAACGATGTTAAGAGGTTTCAAATGAACAGATAAGGAAGCATATAGTCGATTACTATGCGAGCTGCCCTCCAAACTTGCCTTGCTTCGGTTCGCTCCTCCTCCTGATCCAGTACCACATTGTCAGCCCGCCTTTGTCCCCTTTTGACTCACTCCTCCTCCTACTCCAATAGGTCATAGTCAACCTGCTTACAGGGAGACGTCTCCATGCTTGTTCCATTGCCGAAACCAGGTTATAAATTGCCATTGTCCATCGGTAATCAGTGGGCAAAGGCAACTTTCTGGCCTCACAGTGTTTCTCAATCATGACTTTCGCCCTACAGTAGAACTCCGCAAGCCTTGCGGTCCTATTGAGGAAGGGGAAATGCTGATGTTGTTCGTCCAGCTTCCAATAGCAGGGAGGAATGCTACGTGGAGAAATTGCGAGATGGGCTTGCAGGACCTGCCAATCGAAGTCTCGGCGGGGAATGGGTAGGATGTAATTTGCACGCTCGTTCCAGGCGATCGGTGTTGCGAAAACTGATTCTGTCCAGTCAAGATCTTTAAGAGGAGAGGGAACCACGATAGAGAGATGAGGAGGTTTCTTGAGTTTGTACAAAGCCGTGATTGGCTTGTAGAGGTTGTCCAGAGCTTGTTCTCCAGTGAAGTGATCAGTGGGGGGCGGAGAGTCAGTGTTTGAACCTGCTGGCGAAACTGCTTCCCTGCGACGGGAACGTTTCACAGCTTGTCCTTCTTCAGCACTGTCGTCCGATGAAATCTTCCGCTTGTTAGGTCGCACTACTGGCAGGACAGGTTCCTCAGATTTCCTAAGGCGTTTGGATATTTGATCGGAGTAGGAAGACAACACATTGACGAATTTTTTTCGTTTATTCGTTCGATCCGGAAGTTCTGTTTGCTGTTCGGTGGGTATTTCTTTTCTGGGCACAGACGACACCGGGGTCCGTGTTGATGCTGTAGGCTTTGGACGTTGCTGCATTATTTTTGGCTGTACTGGTGGAAAGGCAAAATCATCGAAGTCGACAGCGACAGTTTGGTCACCCCAAGATGGCTGGGCCACTTTGCAGGCGTCTTCTCCTAAAATTTCCGAAATTAAGTTAAAATATCCCAGTTTCATTAACCAGCCCCAATGTCTCGTTGCGAGTTGCTGCTGTGCCCAATCTTTCCTTTGTTTGTCGAACGACCGTTTAAGAAAGCTGGCTGAAAAAGCAGATGGGCGTTGAAGAAAAACGATGCGGAGACTGCGGTCGTTCAGCACGGCGTTGGTATTTATCAACATATCGTTGGCGGGTTTGGAGATGTTGTCAAAGAGATGCGATTTTGCGTGCGAAAATTTGGACGAGATGATATTCAGCTTCGAGAAAGGAGCCTGCTCGAACTCGTGACGGAAAAATTCTTTCAAACCCCAAAAAAACACTGTCACAGTCTCGGACTGCTAACGATGCGGTTCCTTGAAGGGGCTCCCTGGCTAAATTTTGCACGAGAACATCAGTCGCTACTGGACCGTCGATGCTGAGTTCGTGAAGGGTGAGAATTTGTGAGATGTTGTCGATGTTTATTGGGCGGGAAGATACTGCAGAGGGATCGTGAATGGCATTTAATGAAACAACACTTGGGTTGAGGAAGTAATGAAAGTTGAGAAAAGATTCAATCTGCGCCTGAGGGCGGAGAGATAGATTTTCGAGGGTGAGACTGGATGGCCAAACGGGAACATCGTCGATGTTGTTGCGAGACCAAGGGGCGTAGAACCTGGTGAGGAATTCGTCGATTTCGCCTTCCTTGACTGGGCCTGGGAGGTCCCCTTCTTCATACCCCACGATCGTCAAATCTACGAATTGTCGCAGTTGGTATGTTCCGTTCACCGTTCGTTCTACAAATAATCCCTTTACTACGGTTTACCGACCTGGGCAATAAACTTACCGGGTTTAGTGACCCAGTCCATCACTTTGACACCTATCTTCACTGAGTCCTCTGTCCACCCTTGAGATGCAGTTAATTCTTGTATGCGCGCGACAATCTCCTTTACAGGATAGTTGATAGTGTCGAGGGTACCAAATGAGAGTGAAATGTGAGGATTGTTGTCAAAATGGCGAAGAATGTGTCTAAAAAATTCATAATTCATGATAACGATGGAAGTCGAAGTCGAACAAGGGATAACCTCAAAAATACGGTATGAAGTCGTCAAAAACAGGTAAATTTGGTGTTTGGGTATCAAAAGCAATCAAGAACCAGTCTTGGAGGGGAATGCGAAGTAATCGAAGCCTTTTATAGGTTTCGACGGTGGTGGTAGAACAAAGAAAGTTTGTGTTGTTTGCGTTACGGTCGGAGAAGTGACCGCAAGGGTGACTTGTGCATGAAGAATAAAGTAACAGCGAAAAGCTCGTGCGTAACACATATGGCTCTAAGGATGGATGTGAATACGCAGTATGCGTTAACATTGATCCAGGGAAGGAGCTGAGCGAACGTGTCTTTGTTCAGCCATGACTCACGATTTGCTCGCAGACTACAACTCGGATATCGACAGCTTGACAAATAGGTGAGTTTCATGTCACATATGATGAATAACGGGTGGGCCTTTTGCGGACGGCTAGCCTCCGAAAAATGCATAGAGGTACATCTTCGCTTGGGCAACTAACAAAAGAAGATTAATTCGACGAAACACAGGGACCGGCTTCATCTCAGTCCAGCATGAAAGCTGGTTATATCATTCTCGCGCGAAAGGGAGACAAAACAATCAAAATCCATGTTTTCTCCCATTTCTGACTTTTTTTGTTGAACGGACGACACAGTCCTTATTACTATCGTACCCACTACGATTGTCTCGAATTTAGAAAATGCAGAGCACCCGGTTTTTTTTCCTTCTGTACTCAGACGTTGAATCTCAAAGTCAAAAAAGGAAGAGAAAGCACCAATCCCAACAGTGACGGAGTGCCGTAAGGAAGGATACTATGCCGTATGAGTGCATGTTGGTTAGCACAGCAGTTAATACAAAACGAAAGCAGAGAAGGGGTTGTGTCCCTGCTCTTCCTGAACTTGGGAGAGCGACGTGTCAATCCTTTTTGCATTGTTCATCCCAGATTCGACGTTTCGTTTTGCTCTGAGAGGGAAATGAGATTTTCACATTGTTTTGTACAGCAGCCTACAATTCAAGCAGTAGTCATTGTGGTTACTGTAACGGGAAAGGCTGAACAATGTGTGGAAAGTAGAAAGAAGGTGAGTGCCGCGCCGGGGAGATGAGTGGATATAGCTTTATACGAAGTATATTAAGGAGGATTATTCTTTCGCCTTCTAGTAACACTCAAGACAGTTGCGAAGGTAGATTGAGGAGTCAAAGGTTGTGGAACAAGCCAGCCTAGCCTGTATTCAACGTCAGGTCGCTGGCTTGTCTTTGTAACGATTCACAAACTGTCGAAATAAGCAATAGACAACGACCTCTGCATTGATTCAGAGCAGAGTCGTTGAGGCTGGGCGATGCAGTTCTAGTAACAACTGGAACTGGAGAAACGTAATTTCTGTTCGCGCACTTTCTTCTCTTTCGTTCCAGAGCCCGATACGATTGGATGTAAAAGTGCAGACTCGTTCTCAACCGACAACATTCTCATCTCGCTGAGACTACCGAATAGGGGTTAGAGACAAATCGAAGCGCACCCTCTTTGCAACGATTCGACATCCCGACAGCCTCACTACTAAGACTTTGCCAGCGCATTGACCTGAGTTCTTTGTCGTTGCTTGGGAAGGCTGGCGGAAGAAAGACAAGGTTAGCGTTCTTCAGTGCGCAGCATTGTTCATCTTGCCCACAAAGGATTAAATTCAGCGAAGAGACTCATCATTCAGCTGCCTGGAGAGATGTTTGATGTCTAGTCCCAATATACTCTCCACTCGCAAGCCCGTCCCTTCTTACCAGCATAATCCTCAGCATCCCGAGCATTCCCTCCAGCAGCCTCTCCAGAACCCAACATACCCAAGTCCAAGCCCCAACGGCCATCCAGGCGAGTACGTCGACTCCTGGCTCCGCTCGCTCTCCCATCCTATACTGCCTCAAATAAATACCTCCGTCTCTCATTCCAACGTCACTGCAGAAAGGGAGGGATTGGTCAAGAGCGGTAGTTTGAAGATCACGAGTGCAGTGGGAGAGATAGGGTATTGGGACGATTTTTCGGCACAAGGAGTGCCCACAGCACGCCAATCTAGTGGTATGTCCTTTCCGTGCTCTCTTACGTGTTGTGCGTCTAGCGAATGGATGGGGAGTGATTAAGTTTTCGTACGTGCTGCGTGTAGAAGTTGAACGTTCGGCACCAGAAGGAGGAAAACAACCAAATCACCATCACGTTGGAGGAGAGGACGAGTCTCCTGCCTCTCAACACTCCATCAGACATTCTAAAAAGTCATCCGACGCGCCATCCGACTTTGTCCTATATCCTCGTTCCGCTAGCAACCCAAACGTCATCGTGCCATCCGACAACAATTTTGGTGATTCTAGACCTCGGAAGTTGTCAAAGACGCGCAGAGAACCTCATATTCTGCCCTCCACGCGCCGAGACGCTTCAGCAGTGAAAGAGAAGGAGAAGGAGAAGAAGCCTGGGAAGAAAGGGAAGAAGAAGGTAGAGGAGGGAATTAGAACTCCGTCGGTTTATTCGTACGAAGGATACGACGCCGACGGCGGATTCGACGAGCCCTCGCTTTCTCCCACTTCTCCAGAGGCTGAACGATTCGCTCTCGGAAGAGGAGGAGGGATCACGAGTTTGCCAAACGAACATCTCTCCTCGAGCTTGGGGCACGGAGGATTGCAAGAGTTTGCAGCGAAAGAGCGCCAGAATAGAGACGAACAGTTCATCACCCCTCCGCCACAGACAGCTTTCCCCGTTACCCACCAGCTCCCACACCAACTGCCTCCTCAACCACCTCGTCAGGCCTCCCCTCCGCAACCACCACCACCACAACCTGCAAACGTCTTCTCACCCTCCACATCCGCCTCTTCCCGGCTCCCCACCAACAGCACCAACCTCGCTCGTGCACCTTCTCTGAGGAGATCGAGGAGCCGAACATCCTCTGCCCCATCTTCCATCTTCCTTCGCGGCCTCACGACAGGGAGGGAGAACGACCCAGAGCTTCTAAGAGAGCTAGAACAGGCGCAGGAAGAGGATAGGGCTGATTTAGAAGAGAGCTTCAAGAAGGAAAGGGAGAGAAGGAACACTTTTACCGCAGCTGGAGGTGTCGGACCAGGGCCGTTCTACCACAAAGAGTTTACTACGCTGAAGGGAAAGGAGAGGGAGAGAAGCAATACGAACCAGACAGCGGAAAGCTCTCAATCGGAAGGCGTATTCTTCACCCCTAACGAGCTGACGCAAACGCATTCTACTGTCGATTCCAATAACGAGGAACCGAGATCCATCTCCAACATAAACGCCACTTTCAATATTCAACCTTCCAAGATCCCGGTACCGCACAAGAAGAGGAGAAGCACCTACGTTGAACCGACTTCTATCGATATACCTGTCATCCCACAGGCCCGACCAAACAAATTGCACAAGAAATCTCGCTCAAGAGATCATCTCCCCACGCCCGTCACCGCAACAACCAACCTCACTTCGAGCAACAACAGAGATTCCACAGCTCTTCAATCCACCGTCAATCCCTTCCCAATAGATATCCAAGAGACGCCGGTGCTCTCATCACACCCTCTTCAAAATCAGAACCAGAACCAAGACAGAATGTCATACCAATTCAACCGCAACCGCGGCGACTCCGACACCGTCACAGGCGGCGGCTTGATGCATGCAAACCAATCCTCACTCGACAGATCGAATTCGGGTTCGAAGCAACTACCACCTCTGGGCGCGAAAGCAACGATTGGGATGACGCGGGGAAAGAATATCCAGCAGGCGCAAGCGAGTTGGGGCGTGTTGGGGAAGGGAGAAAAGGAACAAGAATATCAGACTTATCATGCAGGAAGCGAGGAGGAGCATGGATTTGCTGACCATGATATTGACGACGAGGAGAGCGAGGATGATCATGAACTTGAGGGACCGGATGGACCGACGGAGGCAGCTATGTATCAGAGAATGGTCCAGCAGGGTCAAGCGCCGGGAATGGGGATGGGCGTGGGGAGGATCGATGAGCAGACGGAGCCGTCGACTGTGGAGGGTGGAATGGGAGGTGGAGGTGGTGGTGGTGGTGGCAAGGGGAGAGGGTTGGCGAGTCCCTTCGATCTGAGACCTGGAGAAGATGAGCAGCATCAACACAAGCCAGCACCCCATCCTTACAACTTTGGAAATGGCAGTTACGACGAACAGCGACTTGTAAGTCGCAATCATCAACCCCATCAAGTCCCTGCTCCAGTCGTATACCGTCCTCAAACGGATCCCTTCCCCCCAGCCCGCTCGCCCGTACGCGCTCTTCCAGAACCACCTCGTTCATCCCAAGCATTCCCTTCACATCCAGATCCCGGACCTTCCAACGGTAACAATCTTAATAATTCCACGGGAAGACAGTCTCACCCTCCTCTGTCTGAACCACCGCGTCCTAGACGCCTCTCCGACGGTTCCGCTCCCCCTGGCGCCAATGTGGGCAAAGCCGCAGCTGCGTTCGGACCGGCTCAGCAAGGGAAGGAGTATAAAAAGGATATTTTGTTGAGACAGCTCTACGATAGAGCTAAATCAGAGGCGGAAGGGAGAATGGTGGAGAGACAGAAGAGGTATCTGTTAAAGAAGGAACTGGACGGTGCTCTCGCTGAGGTATACTTCCATCACCCCGGTACCAAGTGGAGATGTTGATGTTGCTTTTGCTGGATGGTAGATCGACGCTTATGCTTCACAAGCGGATACGTACAAACAACAACTCTTCGATACCCAATCTGAGCTCAACCGCATAAAGGCGGAATCAAGTTCAGAAATCTCGGAACTGAAATCAGAAGTGATGGAGCTGCAAGAAAAACTTCGACGAGCTGAACTGCTCCAAGACGACGAGGCGGAGGCGTACCTTGATCTCCTACAGAATGGTTCAACTACGGACCCCCGGCGAAGAGGGACGATGAGCAAGTTTAGAGAAGAGGGGTTGGAGGTGGAGCGCGAGCGCGAGCGCCGAAACTCATTGGGAACCATCACCCTCGAAGGATCCGTGCCGCCTGCCGGAGAGCCAGGGAGCTTCGCTTACAATGCTCGACAGTATGCGGCAGAACGGAAGAAGGGCCTGTCGGAGGGATATCGCGCAATCGAAGCTAATAAGGGGAGGATGGTTGTTCCTATTCCCGAAGTTCGAACTCCGGTCCCTGCAGGAACACCAGGCACCCTCGTCCCTGCGCCAGGCACGCCGAGCTATAATCAACAGAATCAAGCAGTCCATTATGCTCAGCAGCAACAGAAGCATGATTCAGTCCCTTCGCAAAGTTCGCTGGATTCGACTCAGGTTACATTCCAACCTCAAGGCCCAATGAGGAAGTTGAGCAAGAATAAAAAGGACAAGAAGCAACCTCCGCTCTCTGGGACGGGGAAATCAGGTGGTTTCGGAAGCCTTTTTAGGAGACGATCGTCGAGCGGAGCTTCAAAGACTTCCTCGATGAGACAAAGTCTCTCGCCCAATCCAGAGGCTGTTCAAGCTGCGATGAACGGAGCGACGACGAATGGAATTGCACCTGTTGCTTCCATACTCCAGCCCACCGGAATGGTGCGAGCAGCGAGTGGGATTGATGATAGTCAAGACGAGGGAATGCATAACGCTGAAGCGAGGATGTCTTCGCCTGTTACCCGTTTCCAGCAGACGACCCCGATGAAGGATACCACACCAGTCAAACCGCCTCCGACATCCTTTGCTACCCCTCCGAATTCTGATCCTCAACCTGGCACCGGACCGAAACGCAGGACTCATGGTTACGAAGGAGGACAATATGGAACGGTGCTGGCAGATAGCGGAGAAGGTATCACTTGGGGAGAACCGCCAGAAGAGCCGAGGACGCGTAAGGGGAGTGGAGGAAAGTTTGCGTCCCTCGTTTCTCGAGGTCCGTCTCTTGCCCACAATACGATTATTTTCCACAGTTAATGTGGAGTTTTCAGGTTTTAAATCTGCCTTCCCTGCTCACGATGGCCCAACCCGTGACTCTCGCTATCCTCCCTTGAGCGGTGGGCGGAACACCGCCATGGACTTTTAGGAATGAAAAGTCGGTAGGAGCCGACACGAAGTAACGCCGAGAGTGGCAGCGTACACGAACTCATTCATGGACTGAAGGTTTTCACTTTCTCTTGTTGTGAAGATAACTAAGATTCCTCTTTATCCCATTAAGTAAGGGCTCTTTCGCTTTTGCTTCAAAATAGGTTTCATTGAAGAACATATCTTGTTCGTACTCATTTCTTATTCCCCATCCATAACATTTCTTACAGACTACCCTTACATCATTTTTGAGATGCCCAGTTCACATAACAGTTACGTTTTGCCTTGTTGCGATGTCTGTGTTTCGTGCTCGCGTGTCGGACTCCTAGTGAACGTTTGAATGTTCCGTCATATCGCAGCGTGCAATGATACAACGTATGAAATGAAATGACAATCTATCAATTGTTGCAGGACCTTTCTGTTGCTGACTCGCCTTACCACTATCGCAGCCTCTGTTTCTCCGCTGCCACGACCATAGAAACGCATCGGAGCAGGTGTACAGCTACAAGTTGGATTATTTGAAGCTTGAATAAAGACATTGTCCATTGGTACTACTTACTGCAAAACTACATGATCATACTCATACTTGTTTGGACATTCCTTTGTTAGCCAGTCTCATTTCCCTTGAGAAATATTTAAAGACGAAAAATCAGGCAATTCCACGCCTGCTTCCTCTTTCCTTGTCGTAAATTTGGAAAGAATTCCTTCAGGCAATCGGTCAGAGGCTCTTTCGACAGAGGTTGGATAGAGGGCAAGCTTTCCTTCGCTGAGGACCAAAGCGAAAACTTTGCCTTCCTCCTGTTTCTCCAAGACACTCCTCACTTTCTTAAGCAATTCCACCACTCTCCCGAATTGTTGATCAGCTTCACCCAGATAGTCAACATACTTGGCTGCGATGTCCCTAGCTCCGTACCTGCGAATGGAAGTGAAGTTGCCGTTGAAGTGCATACCTACGTGAAGGTTCGGGGTATCGGAAATGAGAAGCTGCAGCAGAAGTCTACGCCAGGCGTGATAACCGGGTTCTTTAGTCTTTGAAGTGATCTCGAGCACAGAAGTTTGAGGAACCAGGCGTCCTCCGTGGACTACTGTAAGGCCAAAAGTCTGCCTTGGCGCTTTAATCTGCACCTTTGCCGTGTCTTCTTTTTTGGCTGGATCTGCAAAGATGCAAGCGTCGAGTTTGCAGCCGAGGAGAAACTTCAAACCTCCAAGGTCCTACAGCTTGTAAGACTGGGATCGCAACAGATTCAAAAAAAGAGACACACATAAGTAATGATTCTACTATGCGAGCTCTTGTGAAGTCTCTTGCCTTCGTCGACCACCGCGGCAGCAAAGTTGTCCCCATAGTTAAATGTCTCGTCCGATTTGTCCCTCACATTTTGCTCCTCCACTCGCGTAAGCATGACAGTCTTTCCAAGAAGTCGCACATCAATTCTGAACGGTGTCATATCTCTCGCCTGAATGAAGTTGTACAGCTTCTTGACATTGTTTCGATCTGTAATGACATCGACTTGCTCGTACGCAAAATTAGGATCAACTGCGTCGATAGCGGCAAAAAGCCCTGACGAGCGATGGATGCCCATTCTGGAGGTTAATTCTGCTTGTTGGTCCACAAAGGCATCTCCGGAGTCGTGTTCAATTTTTAGAGGCAAATTTGGTTCTTTCCACACTGGAGGGAGTCCTATGCATCGCTGTCAAATTGGCTTACTCTGCGCCACAAAATCATCTCTTACCAGGCACGCGAATCGTTCTCCCATCAACCCAATCAAATGAAGAAAGGGCTCGCACGTTACGCGGTTTGCAGGGTGTTCCGTCGTAAAGACCTGGGGTATGTACTTCTATCTGCTTTGCTTTCTCAAACCCTGACAGTAAACTTGCGGACGCCAACGGTTTTATTGTGACGGCGTCTCCGAATTGGGTTCCTCCTCTTCCTCTTCCTCTTCCTCGTCCACGACTTCCACCGCCGTAACCTGAACCTCTGGTACTCCAAGACATGATGATTGGCACTTGACATCTAGTAGGGTAAGAGCACCATGTTTTATGGATTCCTACCAACAGTCGCAAGCGACGAATCAGAAACTCAGTTTATGTCGCTGTCGATGCTCAACGCGTTCATCCCCGCTAACATTGGTATTAAATTGGTCTGTTGCGCATCAACGCATCGACGCAATTCACCAACGCATCCAGACGTACGCAGTGTCAACTATCAACGACGCGTTCTCCATCATCTTATTGGACTGAGGTCCTCCGAATTGAGTAGCCCATCCGGAGTGATGGGGCATGTCTGACAGAACCTATGACCTTCTTGCTGCCCTGCGTCGATGGATTCGTCTGTGGCTAATGTGCAACTCTGATCGATACTGGAGGTTGGCCCTCAGGCCTAAGGCATCGAGCTTCGCTGCACTCCATCTCGACTGTGCAAATGCTGAGTTTGAACATTTGGTCAGCGCGATAAATTCAATGCGAAGCAGAAGGATGCATCGGCAACACACAACAAGTGCCAAAGGTCTTGCTCCATCAAGTCTCCAGACTCAAGGGTATGTTTGAGGATACCATTGGGTTGAACTGCATTGGGTTCACTCGGGTTTACATACGTCATGAACCAGTATGTCAATACGTAGAAAGCCATAACATTTCTCATCCTACATAGCCTGAATGAAGAGATCAACGCTGTTCAAATACTCACTCTTATCAAGCTTGGAGACTCTACTACATTTGTGTATCCTCACTTCCATAGCAATGTTACACAGTTTCGTTTCCAAAGTCCAAATCCAAATTATTGGACTGAAGAGACAAGCTTACAGCAGCACCCCTAAGTAAAGAATTCTGCATCCTTCTACCCAGCTACAATGCTTCAACAGAAGCCACTCCAACCTCCACGTATCTGCCCTGCTCGCCTCATGCTTCTCCTTCTCCAACAACACAAAATGACTGGCAGAATGCGAGCTAAAGTTGGGGCTCCCCGGCGCAGCAAGTTGACAAGCCCCTATTCTTCGATTGCCTTCCTTCTTTCTCTCAGGAACGACCACCACCTCTTCCATTCCTCTCCACTTTCCCAGCCAGCCACCACCCAAACAACCGATAACGATTTGAACGAAACATCTAACGACCTCAGCTTATCCAGCCATTTACGTACAACACACTCTTACAGAACATAACCAGATTATCGAACATCAAACATGGGCATCGTCTGTTCTTCCCTTGCTTGGCTTGTTGGCGCTATCGTCAGTGGTACTAAGAGTAAGTTCTTCATTTGGTTGCATTGGCCGTGGTGTTGTGAGACACGAATCACTCCAGGTTTCTACACGAAGCTCTGCTCGAATCATATGCATCGCAGAAGACATGGATTGAAGCTGAGCCATTAATGTATCTGTATAATATGACTACAATTCAGGCTCCACAGCCATTGTTGTCAGCTTGCTATTTTGGTCTTCGAGAACCTGCTCATGCGGTCCCTTGTCCCTTCTGCTTCTACCAAACTTGGCAGCATTTACCCCTATACATTGTAGTCCCATTCTCGCAATGACTGACTTGTTTTGGAACGGTACAGAGCTCGTCACCTTCCTCGCTGATGCAATCACCTGGCTCCTTTCCGGTCTTGTCAAGATAGTGGACTGGCTAATCGTTGGCGCCGCTCAATTGATAAATATCACTCTCGACGGGCTATCTTCTATCATCACCGGATTATTGAGATGTCTGGCAGGTCCGTCCTCCCTTTTTATACTCCGCGAAAAACGTTGTTGATTTACATGAACAACTATTACAGGGTATGCTTGTTGCTGTCGCCCTAAGCCAGAGGCAGACGATCCAGAACTCGTCAAGAAGCAAGAAGAGACCACCAACCTTCTCGCCGTCCCCCAGGCTTCTCCCACTTCCGTATCCGAGAAGGCTCCTGCCACACCTGCAGCAACACCAGCTGTCGCTATCGAGGAAAAGAAAGGCTGGTTCGGCCGCTCGACCTCATCTGCTGACAAGACGGCGGAGAAGAAGGAAGAGGTAAAGGAGGGAGAGAAGAAGGGATGGTTCCGCTCTAGTTCTAATTCGGGCGAGAAGAAGGTCGAGGAGAAGAAAGAGACGGCTTCACCGAAAGAGGAGAAGAAGGGCTGGTTCAGCTTCTCGAGTGCAACACCTACCCCTACTCCTGCTCCGACTCCCGTCGTTGAGAAGAAGGAAGGTTTATGGAGGCGGATAAGCTCCAAGAAGGCATCAACTGAAGCTGCTCCTGCTGTCACTGCTGCCGCTTGAGCCTGGTCTATCACTTCTCGTATCTGTGTTTACATGAGCCGAAGGACTATACTCGTTTGTGTTTCTTGATTGCGCTTTGGAGAGAGATTGGTTTTGGTTCCTTTTATGACCCGGATGATAACGACTGTAACGACCTTGATGACCCGGACGAATACTCTATAGCTGCTTAATTCGCATTCTTTTCATAGTATCATGGGGATGAACCAGAAAGTTAAATGTACCCTCGCAGCGTAAGCGTGATGCATGGCATTTCGATCAGTTCTTGTTCTGGTCGAACCAACATGTCGTCTTGTCTACGCTTGTGCAACTAGGTTTCTACACCAATGAACCAATCCATAGCTCGCCCATCTGCACTTTCTCGATAAATGGATCCCAACAGTACAGAACCTAACCGATAAAAATCGTTCCCTCCCTATCCATGTCCCCATTTGAACTTGAACCGAAAACACGGATACAAACGCAAGAGCGGGATTGTGATTGGGAGACGGTCAACTAGCTGTCCTGAGTTTGGCTATTTCAGCACGCCTGCGATGCACCAAGATCAGGAGGCTTCGAATGGAGAAGGAACGTTCTGCTCACAACTCATCCAGAGAGGTTTGTAAAGCTGCTGCATCTTCAAATTGCCGTCGTTTATTAGCATCTTCAAGGTACCCAGCAACGAGTTGCTCTTGCCTGCCAAAATTTATCTCAGCTCACAGTGAAGGAAAGAGGTTGATGGCATACTCCACGAGAATTGCAAGAGCACCGTTCTGAGGATCCGGAGACTTGATCTTATCTCGAACATCTTTCCCATCATCCGACCCATTCGTGCTGAAGCTACTACTCGCCGTCCGGTTACCAGGTCTCTTCCGTTTGGAAGTGATCGTTTTGTCACCTCCAGCAAAACTGCTATCCAGTGCACCGAGGCCTATCGACCAAGATCAAGTAAGGACGGGGGATGTGAGCGAGTGAGCGAGCGACTCACCACGAAGAGCGGCCATCTTTTCTCCAAGCCACAATGCAGCTCTCGTCGAGATCGCCTTCGTTAACCGCTGTTGACTTCCGCCGGGCTTCTGGCCTTCCGACGTTTGGAGAGGCAGGTCGCGGATTCGTCGTGACAGTGTATCGTACGAGGTCAAGGACGATAATATCTTCTTCCGCACTGTCAGGGCCTGCGCCTGGATGTTTAGGAGTGCAGTCGAATTGGGATTTGATGTTGAAACTGAACTGGTATATTCGTTGGTTAGGAGCGAGGGATGAATATGGAACTACTAACTTCATGTTGATTACGAGCTCTTGTAGGTCGGGTATCAAAGCTTCCACTTCCTCTTCCACTTGTATGAGCACCTAAACCGATCTTAGAGGGATGAAAATGTGCCTCTAGGAAACCCAACGAACTTTGTGCAACTTGACATAATTAGGTATAGGCGCGTTCAGAGTCATCGTCTGTCGTCGTCTAAGCCTCTGTTCAGTTTTCTCGCTCTTCAAAGCTAGGACTGGCATACAAAACAGACCGTACACAATCTCGGCAGACGCGAATCTCTTTTCGCTTCTCCTCCTTCGCAGGCTCCACCTTTGTCTTTCCATTCATGTTCAACTTATCCCTCTCCCTCGCTTCCTCATCGACATCTATCTCAACAATCCTCCCGCTCCCATCTCCAAAATCGTTCAATTCGTAAGTTATGAATGTCGAACAACGAACCGTCCGTGTGATAACATGAATGGGCTGGGCTGTTTCCCCTTCCTTATCCTTCTCGTCCACAACCGATGGCGGCGGATTCTGCTTCGAAAGAGGGGAGGCATTGGGAGGGAGAAAACAGACTATTCGACCACAGAGACGACAATGGTGTTTACGGGTCTTGAGGCCGAAGGCTGCCCTAGCCATTCAACGTGAGTCCAATCCCTTCCATTCTTCAGCGTGGACTCACATGCAAATGGGGCAGCGTGACACGGACGCGTCGTCTTCCCATTTGACTATTGCTTGTTCTGCGTCTGGATCGGGTATCGTCAGTTGGCATGAAGAGGAAGGAGGCAAAGCTCACTTCGGATCTCCCACTCCCCTCCCTCTCCACCTCTTCCCAATGTGAGGTTCTTGAGCGTTTTCGACCAGACGTCAGAGGAGGATCTGGATATGCTTGACGAAATGGAGGATAATGATGAATTGGTGGAGGTGCGTTTTAAAGGTGTTGGGGTGGATGCGGGAAAGTGTAACGCGATCAACTGCAAAATTGACAGGTCAGCTGCTCCGTGCTTGCACCGTGATTTCGAAACTCGAATCCACTATCTCTTTGAAATATACTTTCTAGTCACACGCTGCCTCCCTGATTTCTTTCAATCAAGACATGGTGCAGCATAACTCTCCACATTTCAGTTACTTTCGCGTGCTTCTTGAACCCCTCATCATTGATTCTCGATCCCAATACGTAAACGGTAAACTTCCTCCTATGCTCTCTCGAACACGAATTTCATCGTCCCATCAGAACATAATAAAAGAAGGCATAAAACTTGAAATATATGTCAATTCAGCTCTGACAGGAGAAGACGGCGGTCAGGTCAGGTCGTTCAAATATTGCACAAACTCAGCACTTTGAGTAAACTCTCTTGAGGGAAGTTGGATTGGGAGGAAAGAAAGATAGGGGACAGAGTTGCGAAATGGTAGTGTCTCACTCTAGATGAGCAGACGAGTTTCTGTCCATGTCACTCTCCACCAAAGAGTGAGAATGGACAGTACACAAGATGAACAGCTCTCTGAGCTTTTGCTCGCCATCCACACCACACCACTGAATGACAGAAACTATTCCATCTGACCACCTAAAAGAAAGGAAGGAAAGAAGTTCACCTTCTGAGCCCTCCTCTCGACCCTCTGGTCATCTAACCTCCTCCTCCCCGCCTCCCTCTCCCTCACCGCCAGGAAATCCTCCCACCTCTCCCTCCTCACGCCCTTCGGCTGAAACCTAGGATGATACGGCGTCCTCTTCTTCTCCCTCTCGCTTTCCAGGGGGGTACCCGAAGAAGGCGGGGAGGTCGGGGGCTGGAAAGCGAGATGGGAGAGGTCGGAGGGGCGGCGGGAAAGCGAGGCGAGGTTGGGGGGCGTGGCTGTGGCGGACACGGGATGGGAGTGAGAGTGGGAGTGGGGATGGGAGCTGGCGTTAGAGTGGGCGAGTGGAGGGGTGAAGAGATCGAGGGAGGGGGTGTGGGAGGAGAGTGCGGACGCGGGACGGACGAAGAGCGCCGGCGTGAAGGCTTCGGTGTGTGCCGGGGAGGACGTGTTGGGGGCAGGGAAGGAGAAGGCGGGTGCGGTGGGAGAGGTGGAGAGGAGGCCGTTGATGCCGTGGATGGAGGAGGTGTTGGATGCCGTGCGCCGGGAGAGAGAGCGCGGCTGATACGGCGTGTAGACGAGTGGCGAGGTGGGAGGCGAGGACATCCTTATCACCTGTTACCTCTTATTCCAACTGTAAACTGTTATTGTGCACAAGATGTTGAAGTCGATGACGCGAATGTCTACTTAACAAACATCCTATCGGCTAATCGAGTCAGGTTTACATCAATACAGGCTGGTTTCAGTCGTGGTTGTTCTTCAATTATGCCGCTTCATATTGTGCCAACCTGTGGTAAATTTATTAAAAAAGTGGAAGAATTATGGGGCTCTACAATAAAGAATTGCCAAGCGGAATTGCGACTAGAAACGAGCTGTGGTCAATGATAACTTGAGAACAACACAAAACAAACTTGGAAGAGAGTGCAGTATCAGAGTGCAAGATTGTATCTGCGACGGGACGAGAATTTGAAGAGCGATGAATGCGACGGGTTACGAGAGCAGAGATGAAAGAATGAAGAACGAAAGTGAGCGAAAGCAGAAACTTGAAACGAAGAAAAGAATGCATCCGTCATAAACGTTTGTACAAAGTCTCGAAGAGAAGATCACGGCAACCTACCAATCATCTTTTCCTTCTCCTCACCAACGTCCTCCTTCACTCCTTCCAACCTACTCTTCTTCCTCAACATCGGCTTCCTCCCCTCTTTTTCTCTCTCCCTCCGAGTTTGAAGATGTGGTAGTGGCGAACTGGACAAGTTCTCCTTATCGAGCCACTCCCTCACTCCCCACCTCCGGCTCCGTCACGTCAGAA
>MU271775.1:0-10340 GCA_021432655.1 Atractiella rhizophila
GGTGAATGCAGGAGAGCTGGTGATTGAGCCCGAGGAGAAACAGCTGGAGAACCCATCCTTGGACTCGCGCTCGCTCTCGGGGAGATGGGGGACCTGGCTCCACTGTCGGGTGGGACGATGACCTGGACAGATTGACCCCAACTCTCCTCCCTGACGTGACCATTGGGGCGAAGAGGTGCTGCAGAGACGGGGCTCGGAGCGAACTCGATTTCATTTTCGCCGAGATCTGCGCTGCTTCTTAGAGAGTTGACATCCATAGAAACCATCGGAAGCAGTGAAGGATCCTTCTTCTTCGCTCCTCCCATGAATCCCCATCCTCCAGTGCTCCTACGTGTCCCAGTCAAACTTGTCCTGCTGTCATTATCCTGGTAATTCGCGTATGCATTAGGTTGCGCGTACGATGTGGGACTCATGATTGGCGATCCGGAAGATCGATTGTACAAGTCATCAGCAGTTGGTAGAGCAATTGGTGCCGGAGGTGGAGGAGCTGCTCGTTTGAGGGAAGATCGGTTAGACGAGGAGGTGGAAGAGCGACGATCAGCGTGCATTGCTCCGATAGGAGAAGGCGGTTGAACGTTCACGTTCATGCTAAGAGGACCCGAACCACTAGGCCCATTTAAGGATATGCTTCCTCTCGCTGTACTTGATCGAGGTGACAAGGTCGCGGTATCGAAATTGTCCCTAAATGTTTATGAACTCTCGAGCGTAAATGGGAAAAAGAAGACGAACTCTTTATCCTTGCCTTTCGAGTTCTCATCGTTCCTGCTTTGCGTGTAGAGAGCTCTTTCCCGCTTCTGCAACTCTAACCGTCCTAACAACCCTTCCCTGTCTCTCCACAATCTCCTGCTCCTTTCTGCGAGTGCACCTACTACTCCTCCCTCACCTTCATGATCAGCGGTCCACTTTTTCCACTCCTTTCTCAGTCTCCACTTAGAGGGATGTCGAGCCTTCACTGGTCCCCTGAAGTTCCCACCACCAAAAACAGCGCTATCCTTCTTCTTGCTCACAACTCCATTCGCTTTCTTCCCATTGATGTACCCATCATCGTCGAAGTAGAGCCCGTCTGAAGCGTCGCTGTCGTCCTGCACTCCTTCAAGACCATTCTCGAGATATCCTAAGTCGCCAATCCCATCCTCGCTTCCACTGGTGCCCACTTCCTCCTCATCAACCTCCAACAACCTGTTGCCAAACGCCGCAAAGCCCGCTCCACCCCTCTCAACGTCCTCGGCGAATCCTCTGAGGAAGCGACCCCAACCGCCGGTCCCCTCACAACCGTACATGACCACTTTCTCGTCTATCTCCCTTCCAAAAGCGATCACCTGTCCGGGACAACCTCCCTTCGTCCCTTCCGCCGGCTGAGGAGGATCAAGGTCGATTCCGATGTAATTACCGCAACGATCAGTGAGGAGAGGGATCCACCCAGGGTGTGAGTACGTTTCCTTCACCCATCCCGCCGGACAAGAAGACATGGAGGCGGCAGCGATGGGAGGCTTGAAATCGTTCGGGAAATACGAGGATTGAGCCGACATTGCTGGAGTCGGTGTTGCGATAGGGACCGATTCAAAAGGAGCGCCTTCAACGGCTTTGCCTTTGCCTTTTCCTTTTCCTTTCAGGTCGTTCGCGGGAATAAGTGCGGTCCCGACACCGTCCCACTTCCTCCAGAAGCCCCATTCAGTCTCGATCTCCTCGACGCTCATGAGCCACAACCCCCAGACCAATCCCTCACCCCTGCCTCCACCGACGACAGAGAAGGAGTCCTGTCCATCGTGAATTGACCACATCTCCAGTACAGCTCTGGGAATGGTGGAGAAGGACTCGACATATTTCTGGAGAGGGTGCGATGACAGTTTCTGCAGTAAATTATGGAGTGGGGCCGGAAGATTCGGGAAGTTTGCAGAAGGCGGAGGAAGAATAGAGAACGGGTTTGGATACGTCGATAGGTGGTCCATTACCGCGGGCGGAAGTGGAGAGAGAGGAGCCGAAAGCGTGAGCGTCAAATCGACGGGAAGGTGGTTTCGTATTAAAGCGAAAGTTTGGAAGAGTGGTGGATAGGCAGCGTGGTATAGTAGGGTTGACAACGGAGGTGGTAGCGGTGGAGGAAGGTCAGGAACTTTTGGTGGAAGGTTTGGGGGCCTCCTATCCAATTGAGACGGCAGGGGAGCACGGTGAAACGAGGAGATAGAGGAGAACTGAGCCGGTGGCGGAGCTGCAATGGAAAGGGGTCTGCTTCTTCCCATTGGAGAATGGTCGGAAGGAATCCCGCGATAGGTCTCAGTGTCTCTGGCGACTCTATCAGCGTAGGAAAACTCTTCCTCCTCCATTTCCTCTTCTTCTTCCCTCGTTACTCCTTCAGGAGCAGCGTAGTCCCTGGACCATCCTTCATTCGAGTAGAAAGTTGTAACCTTCTCGGGATCATCGATATCCTCTTCCCCATACTCTTCTGCGTCCTCGTCACCCCGTTCATAGTACTCACTCTCGTACACCCCACCTCCGTCATGATAGTTGCCCCTGCCACTCCCTGGCGTGTAAACCTGATAGTTTGGTTGAAATCCACCTCCGTACGTCTGCTGAGGCTGCGCGGGATGGGGAGTGCCTACTGAGTGAGAACGAGGGAGGATGGGACGGTCTGACGCATAGTCTTCCTTGGTATTAGAGGGATAGAAAAACGCTGAGAGCCGCGCCGCAAGCTTGGACATTGCCTAGCTAATATCCTCAGTGCTGCACTCTGCTGCTGCCTTTACTGACTCACTGTCGCTATGTAAGAGAAATATGAAGAATAATGGGATCCTGACTGAAGGTGCTGATGTCGTCGTTCGTCTTGGTGGTCGTTTCGGAATTGACCCTTGCGCAAGATTTACGACGACGACCAGGTGCAAACCCTTTCACGCGACAGGCACCAGGTGGCTAAGCAGCAGCGTAGAAAGTAGCTGAAAGTAAGGGGACCACTGGTGAGAGGTTCTCCTGTGCTCTGTCCGTATCGGATCCCTTGTGTTTGTGTTGCGTGGAGGGTAGCCCCGCGAAGTTGAGCTTCCCACGGTGCAATGTCCGTGACCGTGGAGACAAATTCTTCAAATCTGCATTCAGGTCAGACCTGCATGCCTTTCACAGTTGAATGAAAGGCTTGACGGAGCTCTAGCATGCGTTCTCTGCTTGTTCTGCTCCTGTCAGAGCTTTGGGTCATTCGGACCTACCTAGGCCCCTGCCGAAACTGCTTCTCACACCATGTCGCAGCTTGTATCCAAGTCTGCATTCTGAGCTTAGTTTCCTTATGTGATTCTCATGTGTGTGTGAGTACTGTTTAGAACGAGAGCTCTGAATGCTTGGCGAGGTCACATTCTTCGACGACGACTCACGATGACATTCAATAAATAATCTAGAGTTTTATGGTGCTCAATTCATTTCTACCCTACTTTGTTGCCTGCATAAGAGTGTTCGGGACCTCCTACTTTAACCAGTCAAGCATTATGTCCCCAACCGTGCACTGCGTGAAGGAGGCTTAGTAGTGCTTACCTCTGCATCTGCATCTGTTCTCATGCAAGCTTAAATCAAAGCCACTTCGTTCATTCAGACCGTGTTGTATTGAAAACCGCAAACCATGTAGCACTGTCATCTTCAGAAATAATCCGGAGTTCGAAAGTCAGCATCTCTGTTGATTGATTGAATTGGTATGAGTGAGAGCCTAAGGGGAGAGCATATTGACGCGTTAACCAAGAAATCTGTATTTCCTTGAACTCACTTACATGAGACTGAGGCGATTCTGCCGTCTATTGTCGTTCCTCAGCTTTCTCGAGCGAACTGTGGCTCCTTGTTGGGAGAACTGTCTTCAGCCTGACTCCGCACACAAGAGCAGTACGTTTTACTGTAGACTGCTATGGCAAAATGGACCGTCGAAAGGTTGAAGCTGAGATAACGATACGGCCAGGGCACAGTGGTCGAGTCACGTCGACCTCCGCCAACACGTCGTGATTGTAATCCAGTGGCATCCGGTGACATCCACTCCGCTCAACTATAAAACGGGTGCCACACATGGCCTCGCACTCTCCCACCAGTCCCACATCTGCGTTAGAGCAGGGAGATTCTCCTGACATCCTGTTGCACATCCTCGAAACGCGTCGCCTCGCATCACTCTCTAAACTCTCCGCTGAAATGACTTCCACACCGTTCGTCATCGTCAGTCATGACTCCATTGTCGACTTCTCGACATACCTCTACACAGCCGAAGGCGAACTCGATACCTCGCGCCTGAATGCAGCTCTTGGAAGATCTCTCGAAGCCGATCTGATCAATCTGCCCATCGATCTTGACAAGGCGTCATGGACAACCGTCGAAGATGGAGAGAAAAAGATTGTGCACGTCCATCGTCATTTATGCTTTAGTAAAGATTAATGCAGCCACAGTCTGGTAGCCGCCTTCTTCCGGGGTTACATCGGCATTTTTTCTCCTTCACCCATCGCTCCCTCCAGTCCAGCCATTCAAGTTCTAGCGCAACACCTCATCACAGATGCCGGCTTTGCTCCTACAGATCTGCAGACCATCGTAGGAGGTCGCTCTCTCGTCCGAGCGTTTCAAGAACATTGTCTCGAAGCCTACTCCCTCCGTTCACCAGCAGGCGAACCTCATCCAGTCGTCCTCGCCAAACCTGTGCTGGCAATCAAAGGTGGAGCACTACGATCTGACGCCTTCCCGAAAGCTCGCTTCGAATCTCTCTTCGCCTCTTCCCCTCCAAATCACTCGGTTTTGGCTCTAGAAGACGCTGTAGCTCTCGAAGGCATCTCGAGCGATGCAGTCGTGCGAGAGACGGGAAATTTGCTTGCCAATTTCGTCGCACATGGGTCCGAGCCGTCAGAAGCGGCCAAGGCCGAGGCGCTGGATGGAGTCAAGCTCTTTCTCTCTCGCAAAAGGAGCAAGATCTTTTGGGTCTACTTTATCCGCCAGGACGACAGCTTTTCCATTGCCGGTTACGCACTAACGGGTAGAGAGTCTCCTAACTGCATTGCGTTTCGGAATGTCTATGTCGATCCACAGTTTAGGAAGCAGGGGATAGCGGAGAAGATGGTGCTTACTATCTCTAAATACAATCTGGAAGAAAAGGGGAAGAAAGAAATAAATCTGTTTTGTGAAATTGAGAACGGCACTGCGATGCGCCTGTATGAGAGATGTGGATTCGAATGGATCCAACATGAAGCGGTGGATGGTGAAGATGGAACCTTCGTCGTTCAGCAAGGATGGGAAGGTGTGAAAAGGGCTCCATGGTAGATAATTAGAAGTAGATGTAAGAATGGATTATCAGGACTGTTGTGTTGCAATCTTTGATCGCGATTGTATATGCAAACTGACATGCAAACAATTCACTCATGTGACGACAAGAAAAGTGATTTGGAATTAGACGACTCTCTTGATCGCCGGTTGGACGGATTGGTAGACGGTGTCAATGTCTGGAGTTGTATCTATCTCAGCAACCTTTTCTCCTTCCTGCGATCTGTAGTATTCAACGACGGGCATGGAAGTTTCGATGAAGGTTTCTAGTGCCGAGTTCTAAGTATGAAAAACTATAGGAAACATTAGATTGCTCACTAAAGCGTTTCTTAATGCTCTCTTCGTTATCATCCGCTCTTCCACTCGTCTTCCCTCTCTCCAAAAGTCGTTGTAAAAGCACATCTTGGGGACACTGCAGAAAGAGAACTAGGGAGACAGGGCACACCTTTTCCAAGTGTCAGTTCGAGTTAAACAGCTAAAAGGACATCACAGACCGCCTGCTCGAATTTGTGAGCCTGGTCCATCTTGCGCGGAAAACCATCGATGAGGAAAAGTTTCTTCTCCCGCTTTCCACTCGCTTTGTCCACTATTGCCTCTTCCATGGCGTTCTGCAAAAGTTTAACGGTGATCTCCATAGGGACAATTTGCCCTTCCTTGATGTAATTGGCGATAAGTTGTCCATAAGGAGAGCCTTCCCGCTTTTGCTCTTCTCTGAGAAGGTCACCGGCTGAAAGGAACTATGAGTCTAATCTGTTGAGCAGAGCGAGGAGACTGACCAGAAAGGTGCACAAATCCAAACTCCTTGACGATCTTTTCGCATTGGGTTCCCTTTCCTACGCTCCACCTCTAAACAACTTTCCTTTGATCAAAAAACGACGCACCAGCCCCAGGTCCTCCCAGAACAAAAACGACGACCGCTTCATCAGAAGTAAACACCGGCTTATCCGACAGCTCCACGCTCCTTTTCACGTCTCCCTCCTGTTCCTTGACCTCAGGTTTCGCGATCTCCTCCTTTTTAGGTTCTACCTCCTTTGCTTCTTGTACCTTCTGAGCCGATTCATTCTTCCCATCTTTCTTGTCGGAAGAAAAGATCCCCTTCAGCTTAGCTTCGAGCTTGTCGATGACAGGCATGTTAACGAGCTGCTCGGATTCTCTTGTCTTGTTCTCGTTTGCGAACCAAATACGCGAATGTTGCTGCACCATTTTTTAGCCTCTTTGCAAACGTATACAACAAATATTGACCTGTTGACGCTCCTATGAGTCCTAGAATCCCGAAAGCTCGTGCAATGGTCACAGTAGAGATCTTTGCTGACGAGCGCTGAACTGACTTCATCGTCGCGAAGAGGCCATTATAACTACCTGACTAAAGTTCTCGCTTGCATGTGATTCTCTCTCACTGCCGAGATAGCATCTTCAAAATTTCGACACTATGAGAGGGTGAAGATGTTAGAGAATATTGTAGATTCTTTTGCAAGTTTATCCTGGATTTATTACAAGTCAAAGGAACCTCAGAACAATACGTTAGTAAGTATCCGCCAATCTGGGACAGCGCACGTGACAAATCACGACCCCTTGAGCAAGAACACACCAGGAATAGCTGCTGAAGCTGGAGATATAGTCTTCGATTCTCAAAGATCTCTCTAGCAAACAGCTCCAGTCTCCGTCCAGGCAGCGGGGTGATTGCTCAGGTTCTTCACCTCCAGCTCGATCCCAACTTCGATGGCTAATTGCTTCACTTTCCTGATTTTGGCTTTCGTTGCTGGTTTTGTGGATGCTCTGCCGTCCAAGACGCAACAGATTCCCTTGACAAGTTCACCGAACCAGTTTCGAACGATAGGCGGGTATGTAGAAGGCTTCAGAGGCTGGAGTTCCTGGTCTTTGCAGGCCTATAGACAGCCAGTGGGTATTTGAATTCAGGGTGGTACGGTTGATGCTCATTGTTATAGGGATACGGATTTGATTGGCTCAATGAAACGAATGTCATGGAAGTGGCAGAAGTGGTCTCTACTCGCTTGCGGCCTTTTGGGTATGTAACCACTGCATTCTGACAGAGCGGATCTCAGTTATTTGGACAGGTACCGTCGCATAAATCTTGATTCGGGGTGGTCCGTAAGTCAAATATTCGATTATAACTTCTTCAGAGTAAAGTTGATACTGTGTTAGGGCGGTGAGGACAAATACGGACGACCCATTCCCTCTCTCACCAAGTTTCCTTCTGGTGCTCAAGCTCTCTCGTCCTTCCTAAGCGATCGCGGTCTCGAATTTGGACTTTACTTCCTACCAGGAATTGTTTCAGGAGCAGTGAGCAAGAATGCACGTATCTTTGGAACAAGCTACACTGCTCGAGAAATCATCCACTCCAACGCTGCTTCGGTGCCAGCGAACGCCTTCACCCTTGGAAAACCGCTCAACTACTCTCATCCAGGTGCTCAAGCATATATTGATTCTATAGTCCGGCAGCTATACGACTGGAACGTTTCCTTCGTCAAATTGGACGGTCTCGTCCCTGGCTCGTCCATCAATCAACGTTTCCCCCCCTGGCGCACGATGTCGACCCATAGCGACCTCTTAGCCTGGCGGAGCGCGATAGACCGACTCTATCCTGGAGGCAATAAGAAGAAAATCTGGCTAGGCGGATCATGGGAGATTCCTCCTCACGATTCCGCCTGGATAGCAACCACTACAGACAGCTGGAGAGTTTCCATCGATGTGGAGGAATACGGGAAGCGCCTCACTACTTGGGATCGGGTCGTGAGAAACTCTAAGAAAGGTGCCTTGTGGACGAGCACAGGAGAGTGGGACAGGAAGGGGTTGCTGGACCTTGATTCTATTCCGATTGGGGATCTAGATTTAGAAGAAGCGAGGAGCATGATCACTATTTGGGCAATCATGGTGCTTCTTTCTTGTTCTTTCGCTCTCAGCTTTATTCAAGCTGATAACACGGAAAGGGTGGGCCATTTTACTCTGGTGATGACCTACGGACCCTCCCAGAATCTTATTTTACACTCCTGACAAATCCCTCCGTTCTGGAAATTCATCGACTCGCTGCAACATCCCCTGCTCGCTTGCTAGGTTTCAGAAAGGACCTCAGTGCCGAATGTACGCTGACGGTCGAGGAAGCTATGACACTAGAAGCTAAACGGAAGGCAGTTCGAAGGTTTGCAGGCGAGAGGGAAGGATCCCCAACTTTTTTCGCGTCTGCTGCTACCATGAATCCTCCTCCCCATGAAATGGAATGGGTGCATCAGCGATGGTGGTCTCAATGGGAAGATGGGACAGTCATCATTGCTCTAATAAATGCTGGAGAATTGACAAAGAGAGATCGCAAGTCATCAGACGCTGAATATGGTCATGTCTGACATGATTAGTAGATGCTGATACCATCGCCCTCGACATCAAAGATTTCAATCTCCCCCAGACCTCCTACCATTTATTCGATGCTTGGGACACAAGGGAACTTGGGATGCTCACCGTTGAGAGCCCGCTTTCTTTTTCGCTGGAAAGACACGGATCAATTCTCCTTCGACTTTCACCAGCATAATTGTTGTCCAAATGAAATTGTCAAATGATGAGATTGCTTTTCTCTCCTTTGTTATTTGTATGTACAACAGGATGTTGAGTATGTTTTGTTGTATCGAGTTCGAAACAATGTTGGAATTGAGATTGGAGGCTTTCATATGAGCCTGATTCCCTTCGCACCATCTGCGATCGCTACAACTCGAGATCCGAAATCGAATGCATCTCCCTACAACAAAAGACTCGTCAGACTTGCAGTTAGTTCAATTTTCCAAGTTGGCATACCTCGAATGCCACAAACTCTTTTATTTCACTTCCAACTTCGAATGTCTGTCTGCTTGTCGCATGAACTCCAAAAATCTCCTCGACATTAGATGACACCCAGTCAAGCGCTTCTGACTTCGAAATCCGTCCATTAGAGTTGAGGTAGACTTGCGCTGCCTCCCAGAAAAGGTGGCGCGTTTGCCAGGCACCGCCAGCTCCTAAGGCTATTGTGACATTTCTGGTTGCGAGATAAACTGGAAGTGAATCCGGGGACAGTGGAGGACCATCCAGGCTGAATCACAACTGAGCAACTATCGCGCCACCTGAGCTGAATAAAGAACAAACCATCTTCGAGTGTCCCAGGCTCCAGGATAGCAGCGAGGACGAGTGATCGCGACAGCAACTCCAGCTTCAGCCAGTTCGTCAGCGACAAGATGTGCCTCAGTCGCGCCACTCAGTACCAGCTTGAGTGAAGGGAACTCCTTCTTGAGTCTCAACAGGCTCGCTATATGATCGGCCTTCTCCACTTCAACGACGAATGGTAGATCACCTTTGGCGGCCTTGCCGAAAGCGTCATCTCCAGAAAGGAGAGTACGGAGGGCGGCAATTTGTGTGCTGATTGAAACCGGTCCGTGTCTAAGCGAAACATGAAGGTTCTCGTTTTGTTAGGCCCTTCCAAGTCGTCAAGAAGTCCCGAAGAAGGCAACTACGTGGTGAAAGCAACTGATATCTAGTGCCCTTTTAGAGAACGTAACCATAGTTAACGCGCTCTAGACGGCCAAAGTCATCGTCTAGCTATCTAGAATTTAAACCTAGATAGCAAGGAGGACGATGACAAATACCACCTCCGAACCCAGACCCTCTCTAAGGAAGACTTCGGAGATGTTTGCCATACTAATGGGAAAGGACGGCGGTACGTTGTGCGACTACAAGGACTGACGTCTGCCTCGACACATACTAGACAGTCAAACGAGAAGGCCAATACGGTGGAAAAGAATGGGCAACAGAGTCCAATTGCAGCAGCTGACTTCGTAGCCTGGACTTCCTTGACAAGCGGCACCTATGCGGCCAGTCTCGTCACCTACCGAACAGGAAGCCGCCTTTCTTACAGTTCTGCTGTATGCTCTCGCCTTAGTGCAAGCGTTGAAGGAAGGTCAGCTTTACTAGATGACTCACAGAGGATATCATCATTCCGATAGAGACGTGGACGACGGTCGCCCAAAAAGTCGCCGTAAAGATGGTAAAAGTTTTGGCTACCTTGGGTGCGAGATCTTTTCCCACGTCAACAAGTTCTCCTTCAACGA
>MU271775.1:10597-25329 GCA_021432655.1 Atractiella rhizophila
GAGTCTTAAGCGTCCATTTTAGAACGTGCTTTTGCCTTCATGCCATCGGTAGATTGTTACTTTACACTGACTGGAATACGCGTCAAGGACAGCAGATGTTCTCGCTAGTACGTCAAAATCTGAGGTCCATACGACACGAGAGAGGAAGGAAAACGACCGACTGGTTTTAATCCATAGAGCAGATGCTTCGACGAGTTCATGAAACGAGATGCGAAGGTATCAGCTGACAGCCACTGCAAAACTGTATCCGAGTAGTGAAACCCAATGGACTTCCACGGTAAGCCTCTCGTTTATACCTTCCCACGGAACTATGTGAACGGGTCAAGGAGAGGAAGAAACTATAAACCTCATATTTGTCGCAAACATGGCGATGGCTGGTGCACCACCATACGTCTCCTTCAGTCGATCGGGAACAAGGTAAGCTTCGTGCGCGTGGTGGAAAGCAGCGATAGGGAACTGAATTGGAGTTGTTTTGCATGTTCCAAGGAAGACGAGGACAGACATACTTTAAACTCATTAGAGTGACGGATGATGGCATCAAAATCTGTCGTTTCTGTTTCGCAAGTTCAAAAAAAAGCGTTCTGTAAGGAGAGAGCGGAGGCGTACCGTAGCAGTGGGTGTTGAGCTACACATTGTAGCGTCATCGACCAATCACCACTGCAAACTTAACATGACAAACCTTGACTCTTCCCCTGAGCAAGTCTACCAGTGCTTCCCATTGCAAATCCTCTGGGAACTTCTCTTTCAACACCTCCTTCGATTCAGCAGCAGCGTATGCCTTGGAACAGTATTCGTCTTGTGATTCTTTAATGAGACGAGCCTTCTCAAAAGCAGAACGGAACTATATTCCGAGTCATTTGTGATGATGGAGCTTCCGTAGGACTTACGTTCCAAGCGAGGTCGAGACGGACCTGCCCGTAGACTCGGCGACTGTGGCAAAGGCATCGTCAGTCCTGCCCTGCAGGGGAAGATGATGGAACGAACATATTTTCTCCACATGCTCCTTTCATATGCCTCCACCTCAGATGTCCTTGCTCAGCGTACACCCTTGCATCCCTATCACTGGTTACATTCGGAATATTGAAAGGCGGTTCGAGAGTCATAGAAATGGGAGTGTTTTCTTGTGTTTTTCGATTTTTGAACAGAAACGCTTGACCACCGATCTGTTCTCAGTTCCTGGTCTCAGATGGTACCCCTTTAGTGGAAAGAAGTTACTAACATTGTTTGCTGATCCAGGAAGAACTGAACTTGCAGTATCAGCACATGAAAAATGAGTGAGACAGTCCCACCAAGTGAAGTTGTAACACCACCACCCGCAATTCTGTGCCTGGCTAAATCATGGGTATTGTATCCATCTAAACTCCTAAGGTATGGAAGAATTGGATTCTGCCTCCTGTCCTCCCAAGTAAAGTCAATCAGTGTCCTATCCCTTCTAAATAGGCTAGCTGAGACGCACGAATTTGTATCGCTCGCACCTGACAGACCAGGAGCGGCTCCAACTCCAGAGTGAGAGTGCAGATCGACCAGTCCTTCACGGCAACGACAGCTGAGTGAGTTGAAAGACAACCTCGAAAACGGAACGTACCGGGAGTCAAGAAGGCCCCATGAGCGTCAATTTGGATGACATCTTCAGAGAAAGAGGTCAAGCCTTGACCGATTTCGACGATAACTCCCCCATCGAGGTAGATGTCGGTTCCAGACAACTAAGCGTTTCCACAACGTCAACCAAACTATTTGGAGGGGGAGAATCCAGAAGAGTCACGCACGAGTTCACGACCGTCGTCCTCTCCAGTCCAGACTGTTGCGTTCTTGATAAGGACTGCCTTTGTGCCTTCCACAAACCTGTCGCTCTTTCTCCTCCCCTCGGCGAAGTTAGCTACAAATCCATTTCGGTCAGTGCATCCCTCCTTCATACAGACTAAATACCAAAGAAGCGTACCGGGAGCACCTGGCGTCAGAGCAAGTTGGTCACACTTTGCGAGAGAAGATTTGAAGCTGTCAATTTCATAAGGTGAGAACACAGGGACCAGCTTTGATTCGAGCGTGGAGGATCGGTATCCGAGCGAAGTCCATGCCCAAAAGCAGAGAGGGATGAGAATGGCTCCTTTGACGAGCTTATGGGGGGCGAAACGCTGTCTCTTCAAAGTCGAAGTTTGCGTGTTAACCGCGACCGGGTCGTAGGCTGGCAGCTCAAACTCTTCTGCTCGCCCCATCTTTCCTTTAACTGTCTTACACGAAACTGGTCGCTTGCAACTGGGGAGAGGCGGGGACCATGTATTATCTTTTATCGAAGCTCAATTTGATTTGCTCATCCCCAGCCCAAATTTGATAAGATGGCGCTTGCCGCCGTGTGGAACTCGTGCGCGAGAAACAAGTCGCGCAGGAACGCGCCACAAGGTGTCTTCATCCACGAAAGGATTTGACATGTACTTCTCTTCATTCAAAAGCAGTGTAAATCTACAGATAGAAACGCATAGAAACGAGTGCAATTTAACACAGAGTGCTTGGGATGACAACAACACAGAAGCAATGTCAGCCAAGGGACCGGAAGGACATCTAAACAGCAGGAGCAGGAACAGGAACCTCAGATCTTCTTGTTGGTGTATTCTTCCTTTCTTCAGGAGGAACAGGATTGCAAGCATGAAGCAAGCGTTCAGCATGGGAGGCGTTGTGATGCTGGGTCCTACACGCATGGCCATACCTTGAGGTGAAGATTCAATAAGTAAATGCGCTCCTAATGAACGGATGAAAAGACAAACCAGCACTTGGGTCGTTTTCCTACGTCCTCTGGGATTTTCCCTTCCTCCATTAATTTGGGATATAGCTCAAACCTGTAACTGCGTTCATCGTTCGGATGGTTGGAGTAACGCAGTAACGAACCACCAGTTTCTGATTTGATCTTGGGCGTTGATGACGTACCGGACACAATGTACGCATAACCTGCTCCCTTTGTTATATTCTGTTCCATCGCTCTGCAATGAAGCTAAGTCAACTTGATAAGAACACCATGGCGAAGAACGAACATCATGTAAGGTCGTTTGAGTTGCAAAGTACGCCTGCAACAAGCCAGAACTTGACCCATCGGCTGTTCTCAAGTAGTCTGCCAGCCTGTAGCGCCAAAATCGATAAGTTGATGTTAGAAGGAAAAGTCGGAAAACGCACACTTTCACTTCGTACTTCCCCATACCTCGGTATGGCTCCAACGAGTCATTATGATATATCTGCTCCGTGTGACTGTAGATAGTTTGATCTGCACGATTTCCGGTTCGGTTTCATGAGAGCACACAACGAAAGGAAGAAACTCACCTTCCAACTTCTTCGGGCCTTCGCCACGGTTGGGACACGTCAAGAAAGCTGGGCAGTACCATTTCTCACACCTCTGACAGAACGTATCTTCGTCCTCTTCCCTCCGTGGGAAAGCGCCATTACAACTCACACAAACTCGGTGACTGGAAGGGAGATCAGAATAAATCGAATACGTGTTCTCTGCCAACGGTTCGGGACAGACGTAATTGAACTGGTTGTCGGCGTGACAGCAAGGGCACGGAGGGCGAAAAACTAGTGGTTCATCTTCATCTTCCTCCTCCTCCTCGTCTTCCTGGTTATCAGAGCAGATCTCAATCTGATGTACACAGATCAGAAACGAGCCTGCCTGGTTGATAAGATGGGAATATACCGCGCGCCCAGCCTGGTAGATGCCGTCCATATATGCGATCTCCTCTGCAGTCCGCTCCCCATGCAGTGAGGTTTCTTTGGAAAGGCTGGAATAGAGAGCGAGCATCTGTTTCGTGGGATGCGAATCCACGACTTTGTTTACTGTCTTCCTGCAAGTCGGACAGCTCGCATGCTCTTGCAGCCAAGTCGCCTGCGAACATCGAGAGTCAGGACGCTCTAACATTCATCTCAATGAACCCCTTACAGCGCATGCTCCTGTAAACAAGGATCAGCTTGGGCAAGTCATGGGTGGTGAAAGGACGAACCACAATAAACGTGCAAACAGGGAAGAAGAGCGACCTGAGCGTAGGCTATGAGCGGATCTCACTGAAGGAAACACAATGGACAGACAGGAACATAATAGAGATCGCTGCAAATTCCTATCGTTATTAATTTCTCAGCTTCATTGTTCACAACAATAAGAGGAGAACAAACCACAGGTTAAATTGCTCAATAAATCTGCTTCAAATTTATCATCCTTACTCCCACTGCTGCTCACTTTACTATCGATCTTCGTCTCTGTTTGTCCGCCCAACAAATTGGGTTCAAGTTGTGTTGATGTGGACGCGGACGCTTCCTCTTGCAATTCACTGCCAGGTTCGTCGCTTCGAGGCATCTTTTTAGGAGGAGAGAGGGAAGATGTAGAGGACGTGGGAGTGAGAACGTGTTTGGTGCCTGCTAAAGACATTGTGGAAAGTCCAGGCTCGTCGCTTTTGAAGGGAACTGGCGAGTCAGGTTGGAGTCAATTCCTCACGTGACTCTGACTCAATAACATATTGTGTTGTTTCGCCCGCTGACATCGTAAAGTGATAGATACCACAAACATTATCCTGTTGCAGCCTATTGTGAGCTCGAACGTGTGTTATTATTTCAGGCAACCCAACTTCATATGACAAAGAAGACCCTCCCCAAACCTACTCATCAAAAGATTACAACAGAACTTGAAATCAAAACTAAACTGGAAAAAAAGAAACTCAGATCACCGATATGTGGCTAGGCAATACAAGAAGCAAGAGCGTGTGTGAGACCATTCTCAATCACAAATGAATGAAAGGGAACGAGGGAAAGTATAGGAGCGAAACCAGGAACTGTCGAAAACGCAGAAAGAGATGTGAGGAGTATACCGGATGGGTACTGAATATTGCGAAAGATATATAGGATGTGAATCGTAATTGTTCATGTAGATGGAAAAGAATCCGGGATGTGTGTCGAATTCTCGTTTTCTTTGTTTTCGATTTCGCGATCTCTCAACTAGGGTAAAGTTTTGCTTGCGTGTTTTCTCCTCCTGTTGTCGTCACGATTCGCACTCTTGGCCGCAATCCCTAGCGAAAGCAATCACTCCTCCTCGCTCTTTATCATCCTCTCACTCTCCAATAGATCGCTAAAGCTCTCGGCCCTACTCCTCCCCCCGTCCTTTCCCGCACTCGTCACGCTCTCGCTCGCCGGACTAGTCAGCGGCGTATTCTCCACGCTCACCCATCCATCGGGCATCCCAACCCTCGAACCGACCACCTTCTCCCTCTTCATCCTCTTGGGCGTGGATGATAACACGTTTGCCGGGCTAGGGCTCCTAGATTGATTCCGACTGGAAGGAGCGCTGGGTATTTCAGGAGGAGGGGAGGGCGAATCGTTGCTATTCATCCTCGTTCGGAACCGGAACACGTCCTTCCATCCCTTCTTGCCCTCCTTACTCTCCTTCCCAGCGTTCCCTCGAACCCAAGGATCGTTCCTCTGTGCCCAATTATGTCTGAAACGCTCGTATCCATCCCTGAACGCCGGCGTCACTTTCGAGTTGAAGATCAACTCGCCGCGCGGATTGGCTGACGGTGGAATGGGTGCCAGTGGCACTGCTTTGGCTGGGGATCGGGGAGTGGGGGAGGAAGAACGGGGTGGAGTGGTCGGTGAGGTGGGTCCCATGGGAGGCGCAGGGGCATAGAAGGATGGGAATGGGTAGAGGAGGAAGGAGAGGAAGGAACGGGAGCGCTCTTGGACTGAGGCGTTGAAGTAGATGTTGAGGGGGCGGAGGGAGCGGTTGGCGGATGGGATGTAACTGTTACGCAAGATAGGTGTTGATGAGTGTTTGCCAGAATTTAACTGGAACTTCAGAGTGACGTACCGGTGGGCATAAGCGATTTTATCGTTGTATAGCCCCGTGGTGAAGAAGAGGATGAGGGTGACTATGCAGATGAGCAGGGAACCGATGTAAAAGTAGTTTATGTAGAGATACTATTCACCCTCCTTCGTCAGCCGCAGTCCGAAACTTGACAGCGGACAGCGCCAAATAACGTACTGGAGAAGGGTTCAAAAAGACGGTATAAGCCAAAAGGAGAATTAGGGTGATGAGGCCGTAAAGAAACGCTATGCCTCCAAGTCAGCACGATATCGATACCAACCATCAAGCGAAAGCAGACCCTCATAACGTCGACGGGTGCGCTGAAGCCCCTCCGCGACCTGCTTCAGCCGTTCTTCAAAGCGCAACAGATCGACATAGGCTGCGTTCGTTGGAGCTGGAGCGAATGACTGGGGCGTATTTCGCCGCTTGGGAGGCATCGAAGTCAGCCTCTGAGGGCAGTCAGAACTGGGCGGAGTTGGTGAATTGACAGGTGAATTGAAAAGTCGTGTGTCACCGAGGAGCGGGAACACCAACTATCAAACGCCGACGTAATCACGTGACCATCTGGTTCAGCCGTGCTTCTTCTGAGAGGAATATTTTAATATCCTCAACTTTAGGCGATGTAAACGCAGATGGCTCATGAGAGAGCCTTGATGCAACGTAATCTAGCAAAGATCTGCGTTGTGACCAAGTTTAGGGAAACCCCGTACCACCTAACTAGCTACCTACCTACCGCCAATGGGTAGCGGTCTCCAGGGGAAGATGCAATACAAAGCATCAAGGATGAGATCGATGGAGAAGTTATAGCTAACGCACAACAGAGGGACGCTGGCGCAACATGGTAATCGATTTGACTCTTTGACCCTTGTCTTGTCATCATACGCATTCTTCCCAACAAGGGACTTAACGCACCTTCAACAAAGGCAAAGACATAAGCACCTTAGATTAGAAGGCTCCCTTGTTATCCTCCACAATAAATAGGAGCTTTCCCTGCAGTCATCTCATCAGAAACGAGCATCACACACATCCGCAACTCGTTTCTTCAGTTCAGTTCCACGGTTACAGGTTAACCGGCATATTTAGTAAAACACGCAAGCCGCATAGCACACTCGTCGTTTCGTTCTTTCACTTCCATCATATTGCATCTACAAGACCATGTTTCTCAAAGCGGGTGGACTACTTTCAAGACCTTCTCTTGGCTTTATTTTCCTGAACGTCGTCAGGCTTCTCACAGTGGTGTCCATTTGCCTACTCATTGCTGCTAATATTGTTCTACTTTCTCGGTACGTCTTATTGTCCTGCTCGTTCGAAGATCGGAACTCACGTTTCCACTTAGGAATGTCGATGGCTACAAGGCCTCGTTCAAAAATAACGATGACAATACAGCAACTAATGAGGAAACACCTGCAGAGAGTTGTGGATATGTGGCGGATACGGACGTGCCCAAGCAGGCAGGAGGAATCTTTTTCATAATCCTGACATCCATAATCAACTGTGAGCCTTTTATGCTCTTCTCTTACAATGCCACTAAACCGGCAAAAACCAGTAATCCTTCTACTACTGTACCTTCTCTCGGAACTCGAACCGCCTCTCTCCCTCATTCAACGCCTCCTCACATCCGTCTTCCCACCCATCTTCTTCTCTCCCTCCCTCTCACTCACCTTCCCCGGCCTCCTCCTCCTCTGCCTCACATCCAACATGCTCTCCCACGCCATGCCCACATCCACCGAATTCTTCCCCCTCTTCGCCTCCTGGTTCGCCTTCGTCCTCGGAGGCATAAACCTACTCATCCTCGGCCTCCTCCCCTTCTGCCTAGGGTACGACGTCCGCTCCGCCCGTGCCATATTCACCTTCGGAGGCTCGAAGAAGGGTGCAGAAGGCTTGCCCACACCCGCGTCCGCGTCGTTTAGGGAGAAGAACGACGATATCGAGAGCCGCATCAGTGGCAGTTTGAGGAGCTTCAAAACTAGTATCCGGGATGAGAAGCCAAAGGTTATCAATATTTCGAGACCTGTACCCGCCGCTGGCGAGGACACGCCGACTGGCTTCGTCCTACCCGCTTATCAAGGCAGGTAAACGTGTGGCTCATGGACTTTCGCTTTCCATCACAATGTAGATTGTATACTATGTGCGAGCGCTTGGTCGCCATGTTAATAATACATCCTGTCGTTCCTCCTCCACGTAGTGACTAAAAGAGAAATGAGAAAGACAACCGGGTTGAGATTGAAATTGGCCCTCAGCAGTGATGGGGCAAACTGGATGAATGTAGCTTGCATGCAAATAGAGTAGACGTGAGCACATGAAGCTACTTCAGGAAAAGCTGAAAGGCAGGTCCGCCATAGTTGTAGAAGCTGCATCGTGAGCCTAATTAGTCTTTTTAGATTGATTGATACTTGAGAATTTCCAATGCAATGATATGAACAAGAACAAGTCCCTACAAGGTCGCAACAGCAACATTGCCATTGCAAGTGACTAGCAGATATGAATTCCATATAATCAGATTGGTATAAATAAACCCCTCCTCTTGACGACTCATTTCAACAAGAAGTAGACTCACCATCCTGCACTGCTAACACATGACCATTCTCTCATGTCTCAGCTTTCTTCCTGCCCGTCTGCCGCACTTTCACCTCCTCCTTCAATTTCCCAATCAGCCACTCCTGATCGCGCAAGCTCAGTTCTCCACCATCCATGAGCTCCACCTCCTTCCTCGCTTTCGCCAGACAATCCCTCAAGATGGTTGCCTTCACTCCACCATCTCGGATCAGCTACAATCCACCACTCCGAATACAAAGGCGCGAAATTGTACCTGCTGAGCGATTTCCAATTTCGATTCATCGGTGCATTGAGATACAGACAACGCGAGCTTGAGAGCTTGAGGAAGGAGGGAATGAAAGAGGCTGAGTGTCAGAGTGTGCGCCATTTCTGGCTCTGGAACGCCAGGGTCATCGTCAAACATAGCGTCAGCTCTCAATCAGGTATCGTGCCAGGAACTTCGGATGATTAGCTCTTCAGATGGTGGACAAACTTCTTCCACTGCTTCCTCCAGCTGGGATCCTTCCCGCCGGATCTCAGTTGTAGTCTCGATTTGTTGAACCAAAAATTTTCTGAGATTCTGCCTGGAAATTTGGCTTCAGCAAAGAAACGGAGGGAAATGGCACCCAAATCACTCATCAAGAAACGCAAGCGCGCGGACTCTATCTCTGACGACTTCGATTCAGACGTCGAAGTTGGACAGGACGCTCGAAGCGATGTTTCATCAGAAAGAGAGGATGAGCAGGAGACACGGGCTCAGAAGAGGGTACGGCTAGCGAAGGCGTATCTCGAGGACTTGAAGGAGCGGCAGAGGGGCAGGGATGAGGTTGATGCTGGAGAAATTGATAGGGAGATCATTGAGGATAGACTGAGAAAGGATGCTGTATGCTTTCCCTCTGTTTTGAAACTGTGGAAGAGGTGTTGAGAAGTAGAATAGCTGCAAGAGAGTGAAAATTTCCACAATTTTGTTGCCGAGTCGGTACAGTTCTTCCCTCACCAAATGGAAGCCTAGCACTGAAAGAAAGCAATCTAGCTGATTCTGAAATCCATCCATACTACGCCGCGCAATAAAACCCATCGTCTGCCCGTTACGTATGCCTCCTGTTCACCAACACTATCGCACATTTACACCAGTTCAAAGGAGGGCACCATAATCAAATGGTCGCTCTCTCAAATTCCCACCAACGACCAAACTGGTCTCACGGGACGCATTACCTACATCGCTAAATCGAGGTCGCAGCCGAAGAAGGAAGGGAAAGGTGTGACGCAGAGAGGGAAGGTGTCGAACCACCATGGAGAGATACTCACCCTGGCTGTGAGCGAAGACGGGAGGAGGGTTGTGAGCGGTGGAAGGGATAATGTCATTGGGTTGTGGGATGTGGAGGGAGAGAAGTTAGAGTGGATCACGGGAAATAAAGCTCACCGGGATGCTGTCACTGTCTGTCTTTATTCTCTCGCCCTCCGCTTGCATTACAGGCTCATCGCTTTATGCCTCGTCCTTTGTAGGCGATCTCGATCCGTCCCGTCAACAACCAGGTCTATACCGCCTCTCTCGACCGATCAATCAAGCTCTTCTCCCTCGAGTCCCTGGCACTCATCGACACTTTATTGGGCCACCAAGATCATGTCCTCGACCTTGCACTCCTTCGAGGAGAGAATGCAGTGACGGTTGGAGCGCGAGATCGTACTGCAAGGTATTACAAGGTTACCGAAGAAACTGCTCTTGTATTCCGTGGTGGAGGGGAGGGAAAGAAAGGTGACAATGCGGAGAGGTATACTGAGGGTAGCTTAGAATGTTGTGCCATGATCGATAGGCAGAGCTTCCTCACAGGTGGGGACAGTGGGTATGTGTTCCCGGTTATTGATTGCCTCAGGAAACAGTCCTGAACTAAAACATAGCACAATATCTCTCTGGCATATCTCAAGGAAGAAACCTATATTCAGCCAGGCCCTAGCTCATGGAGTAGAAGAGAGCGTGGCGGAAGATGGAAGCGTGAGCAAAAATCCGCGCTGGATCACCTCCATTGCGTGCCTCAAATATGGTGATGTTTTCGCTACTGGTCCGTCGCCTCCTCTACGCAACTAGGTCTGGACTAACTTACTTTGGCGGACCTAGGTTCATGGGACGGCCACATCCGTCTCTGGCGTCTTGAACATAATCTCAAATGCTTCTCCCCCTTGTTCACTGTACCCGTCATTGGAGTCGTGAATTCCCTTCAAATCTTGACGGCACCGATTATGGGAAGGAAGAAGGGAATCGAGGAACAAGAGGACGTGGTTGTCGTTGCTGGGGTTGGACAGGAACATCGGCTGGGAAGGTGGATGAGGAAGAGGGAGGGAAAGAATGGCGCCGTTGTCGCTGTACTAACACAGAAAAAGGAAGAAGCAATGGAGACTTGATGGTTTGAACGCAACCAAACTAAAGTACAAAAAGTACAAAATCAGTGGCAACAAAGGAGTGTCAGTAAACCTCCACTATCCGTTCCTGCTTGTCCTTCTCCAATGCCTCCTTTATTACTGCATCCAGTTCTTTCACTTTCCTCGCTGCAATATCGATGGCCTTAAATATCTCCCTCATTTCTAACGGCGTGCCTCCAGCCTTGTTCAGGACACAGACTTCGCGTTGTGCGTTTAAAGTGAGGATGAGAGAGCCTGTTGAGAGTTGGGTTTCTAGGTGTGTTGGATCGAGTACGAAAGAGTCCCTGATGCACAAGGGTGAGCACCGGATATGGTAAGTGGGAGAGCAGGAGGGAAAACGTACGTATTCGGGAAGAAGGCGAAGCTGATGCAAAGAGGGATATGATGGATGGCAATCGGCACAAGGACACGTTCGTCTTCCGTGTACTTCCAATCCCACATCAAATTCACGAATATCTAAAACAAGAAAAATGGAAAGAACATACAATGGTAACTTCCTCCCCTTCGACTGAAACATCTGGTTTCCGAAAATGCTTCAAAGCGGTTATTGCAGCTATACAAGCACAGTCGACAAGATTTCCATCATCGTTTAAAAAGTGAATGTCGACGCGTAGCTGCCAAACCTATCTGACACAGATCAGTCATTGCGTCACAGAACTAAGAGTATGAGGGTGAAGCACACCTTCTGTCCTGCAACGATGCAAAGGGATTCACGATCCACTGCCCCACTTCGACGTATGGCCTTTTCGAGTGAACGCGAAATTTGAATCTCCTCTTCCGATGGTCTGCGAATAGAAGGTCACTGATGATGCGAAAATGTGAAAATAAAAGCATGCCGGAGGGTGTCGAAGTTGGACGCTGCTAACGCGTTAAGTTCCGATGTCAAAATAAGGAATCCCTCGAAGGGACGATCCGCTGAAGGTTTCACAACGCTTGCAGAGACTTGAGCTACTGCTCTACAAATGTAAAGCTTTCTCAACTCGATTCAATGGAGAAGATTGAGCTCACACCGTATCACCTAGACAGCACTTGACCCATCCTAGTTGTTCTGCAAAGGTAATATGTACGTCCCTAAACTCATGAAGCCCCCTCTTACCCAACCTCTTTCCCTCTTTCAGACCTCCCAGCACAAATTCTGTCTCGATCAGCGAAGGCTCGACTTCCTTAGGCATGGTCGCATTCGTGGATGAAACATAGTTTCCAGATAAAGTTTGTGTTGTACACGAAGGCACAGGAACAAAAAAACAAAAGCCACTGACAGGAGAGGTCGTTGTTTGGGAGATTTAGGACTCGGTAAGGTGAGCTGTTACTTCGAGATAGAGGGTGTGTGGTTCTGATCGCGGCTTTCTCTGCCTCTTTTCTTTCTTTCCGCGCCGTCGTTTTGTCCCTTCACTTTACTCTTGATTTCACGTCTTCGGTGCTGGCTGAATCCTCGTCTGTCTGATCTGAAGATTAGAAGAGCATCATGGCTACCCTCACGACGTGAGTGTCCTTTCTCTAGTTTTGGATATCTCGCTGAAAAATGACTGAAAATACAGCGATATTCAAACTGAGAAGGTACGCTTCATTTTATGTTTCCGTATTTCCTGCTGATCGTGGAATTGCAGGCTTTCCAAAAGCAACCCATCTTCCTAAAGTGAGTTTCGACCTCAGGATTTGGATGAGTGGAGATGAATGAGTTATGGCAGTGCGAAGGTGAAGGCTGGTGTGAAGAAAGTAGGAACAAAGGACAGGCGGTGGTACAAGGATGTTGGACTGGGATTTAAGACCCCACGTACCGCCATCGAGGGCAATTACATCGACAAAAAGTGCCCCTTCACCAGCACAGTATGCCCCTGCCCTCACATTAATCGATTTAGACTCTTCTCATCGCTGCGTGGTTAGGTTTCGATTAGGGGTAGAATCTTGACTGGCAAGGTCGTCTCGACGAAGATGACAAGGACTATCATTATCCGTCGAGAATATCTTCACTTCGTCCCTAAATACCAGTGCGTGCTTCCATGATTCGTGTCGGAAAGGGCTTGTGTTAAGGTAGATAAATGCAGGCGCTACGAGAAGCGACACAAGAACCTTGCCGCTCACTGCTCTCCCGCTTTCCGTGTCAACGTGTGTCTCGTTGCGCTTTCGGTCAGACGTGAAAAACTGACAAAGAGATCGCAGCTCGGTGACACAGTAACAGTGGGCCAGTGCCGTCCACTTTCGAAGGTGCGTCTTTCCTGTTACCGTAGCGCAATCTTTCGAGCTAAGAACATGGACTGCATAGACCGTTCGCTTCAACGTTCTCCGTGTCTCTTCGTCCAAATCTCAGCAGAAGATGGCTAAGCAGGTGCGTCTTTCACTTGGTCTCTATTGGGGAACAAGACTCAGTCTTCTGCAGTTCGGTAAATTTTAAGGCTTCGAATCGACCGGTTCTCATGCGCACTGTTTTTTTTATGCTCTCATGCAATCTACATCCGTTCAAGCCTAGCTATCGCCACTTATGCCTCCTAAATTGTGAAAAGCACCTTCATTAGCCTGTGGTTTCATTGGCTTGAAAGTACGGCGCATACGAATCAGTATTCCTCCATCATAAATTGTAAATATGCAAGCCCGAATCTGTCGTAACGTCCAAAAGTTGCAAGTGCGTGGCAGGCGAGCTGTTGTGCACATACTGTATTACGTATCACCATATGCTCGCGCGTCGCTGCATTCGCATTCCGAGTCATAATTGGCGGCTTGTAGCTCATAAAAGGCAGCAGCGCTTGGTTGTCCCTTCGTCTTCAGTAGTACGCTTGTCCTGGGTCGATGGAGAAAAAGTTGTAACGGTGATGCAAAAGAAATGAAATGGGACAGAGACTTGAAGTGAACGAGCACAAGGAGTGAGGTGAGAGCTCCATATTTCAGAAGTAAAGGTCTCGAACGCTGCTCATCGAGAGCTCGTCCTTATTGCCGTTGGGCATGTTCTTTTTGGAGTTCGGCTCGATCCAATTATTTGGGAGAGCATGCTCTCCTCGCTTGGCTCAGAGTGTGAACAACAGCGACATGGAAAATGCCTGTCCACACATGGGGAAGTATCAATGTCGTGTCTCTGCTCGAAGCTCGATGAATCGATTATTTAAAGGCAGCGTGTAAGCCCCGCCATGCCCATACCCAAAAGCTCTGACAGCACAGCGGAACAAATGTGCCGTCATCAGACTCAGTTCTCCCACCTTGGCATCATTGCATGTCGTACCTAACCGACATATGATGTTGAGGGAAAGGGAACGTACCAATTGGGCACAGCTACCGACCTTTCTTATCATGTGTCAGCTTGATTGCTATTCAATACGCAGAGATAAGGCTAAGTGCCCGCAGGTTATCAGTTCCCGCATGGTCCAGCGGTTGAGCTGAGGAAAAAGCATGCAAAATAAATCGAGACAGCATCGTGAGAGCAGATCAATCTCCCGAATACAGCCTTATCGCGTCTTCATCACGCAACGATGATCTGTCGCTGCAATGAAAGCGCAGAACTGGTTATAAAACTCTTCCCATCCAACTCTTTTACCTTCTCGGAGCCTTTAACTGTGGTTTAGCTCTTGTGAACTGTTTTGGGGTTCCTCCTTGCTTTCTCCTTCTTTTGATTCTCAGTGAGAAGCAACGATGACTTACGCCGAAATAAATATCGATCATGAGGCAGGTAGACCCGGTATAGTCTAATTTCTCTCACGAGAGTGGCATTGAGCTTTGGATGCTTTGGCTAGATCCTGAAGGCTTGCCTGCTGTCGAAAGTGCAGCTGCATTTCGGGAAGACAAGAAGGTACGTCAAACACTCAACTTTGGAACTTAGTTAAGTCTCGAATATTTCATTGCAGTTTTCCAACGACCTTGAGAGAAGTGTATCTGCGAAGGAGATTGAGGTTCGACAGGCTAATAATGATGAGGATGGAAGAGAGCCCACTGTCGAAGAGAAGGCAACTTTGCGGAAAGTAGCCGC
>MU271776.1:0-25303 GCA_021432655.1 Atractiella rhizophila
CAGTGCCTTCCACTCCGCACTCTCCGGCTCAGGCGCCGGACCTAGTACTGCGCTCGGCGGAGGAGAGAGGAGGGATAGGAAGGAAGGGGGATAGTACAGCGCTGTGCCATAGCTGCCCAATGCGACAGCTGCGAATCCGAGCGCGAGACCAATTCGCGATGCTGGTGCTGGTGAACGAGGCGGAGGCGGTGAGTTGGAGGTAGATTGGAACCGCCGTGGAGTGTGAGCGGAGCGGCGCAGGAGGCCATAGAGGCTGGCAGAGGGTCTAATACTTGGTGGCTTCATAACTTCCCGATAAATTTCGTTCGCCGTCCCTAACCCTAGTGGCAAGAAAGCTTGCATCGCGACGTCAACCCAGGAGAACGAAGGTGAACATAACACAGAAATTACGAGAGTAGAGACGGGCTGAAAAGGGTCATAAGAGCGGAGGTACATTATCTTTATTAGCTTTACAGGCAACTTCAATTGTGAGTATTTCGCGTTGGGAATGAGTTCTGGCTGGGCAGCTTATCGCGCTGTGTTCCTGAGAGTTCCCTGAAGTCACAAATGGATTTTGGGGACTTGTCTATGCTGATGCTGCTGAGAACTGCTAGGTGACGATGATACGAATGCACTCCGAGTGCTGGTAGAGGAGATTTATCACCTCAGTCTCGGCATGACTGCCTGAGCTGGAGTTACGACTGTATGGCTGTCAAACTCGAGATAGCTCATTGCGTCCTCTAATGTCTCTCTGGAGACTTTCAGCTGCTCAGTGCAGATGATTGACGCTTCATGTCACTTTCGAAGAGGCTATCGTTGGAGTTGAGAATGACTTGCATGGTTTTCCGGCTTCCTTCTAGCGATTAGGGGAAACTAAGTGAAGTAACGCTGGGATAACGTACCTTTTGACCGGAGGTTGATAGAGGACTATTCGAAGTCGTAGAATTAGGCGAAGCAGCAAGCCTGAAACTTACAGTTGGGTTCTTACACTGTTGTGTAACCCCAAGAACCAAACAAGCTTGACCATTCTTACGTTCCTAAGAATATAATGCTGATTAGATTATTCGAGACAGGCAGGGTCCAGTGGACTCACATTTCTTCCTCTATATCGATGACTATCAACCTCCTCTCCGCCATCCCTTTCTCTCTCCTCTACATTCTCCTCTCCGCCTTACCAGCGCGATCGCAGGATGTTACATCCATCGCTCTCAATCCACCACAGGTTTTCTCATTCAACACATCCGCCTCCCCATCCACCGCCTTTTTCTCTCTCCCACCATCTTCTTCCCAAACGTTCATTTCCCTATCCCTCTGTTCCGCCTCCGCCCCTCCCGGTCGTCGAACGACTCTCTACCTCTCCAACTCGACCTCTGTCCAGTTCCCGACCTCCGATTCCCACCTCCCACCCGCCCAAAGCATCCGAATAAATGATGGAGCAGCCTCTTTTCGCTTCGATAAATCCGATGACGGCATCTTCATCGGCGTTACGACTACGGATGCAGGAGAATGGGAACTAGGTGTCTCAGGCGAAGACGCCGGCTTCTTCCACGATGTCCAGCCTCCGGTGTTCATATGGGAGGATAGCGATTCAACCCATTCCCTCCTCCGTCGAGCGACGAATTTCACGTCTGACACTCCACCGCAGGACGACATGCTCCGACCTCTTGTCTTGAAGACTGGTGTCGTCCCTGACTTCTTGAGCGGGAGCGTGTGTGCAGTCAGACGAGCGAATGTCGCTACTAGTGGAGGACAGGGAGAGGGCAATTGGACTATGTTCGTTGGTGCGGGGAATCGGACGGTCTTGGGGGCGGGAAGGAGGGTAGAGTGGTTTGGGGATCAGTTGCAGGGTGGGACGAATTATACGTTTTGGGAGTTTGAACAAACTGGCACCGATGGAAGTGCGATATTGAGCGGACCGAGCTATTTCGTCACTAAACAAAGTGAGTTTGTTCAGGGTTTTCAAACTCTTTGAGAGTTGAAGGATGGTTAACAGGTTCCAATTGCTTCCTCCCACCTCCAAATCATCCCCTTCTCGAGATCTGCCCATCTCTCACATATTCCATTCCCGCTCCCTCAAACCTCCCAACTGGAGTAACCCTCGAATCCTTCTTCGTTCCCATCCTCCAAAAGTCCCTCACCAACTTCAACCTAACCCTCTCCACCTTCCCCTGCAACAACCGTTCCATATCCGAAGGCACCTACTCCTTCATCTCCACCTGCTCCGACTGTTTCGCCGCATACCGCCTCTGGCTATGCTCCATCGTTCTTCCTCGCTGCACCGATCTCCCAGGGTCCTTCTCCCCGCCATTCAATTCCTCCGGATTCATACCGAACGACACACTCAGTGTTTTCCCACGAACCGACCCTCCCTCCTCTCGTACGCCTTTCTTCGCTCCCGACGCCCTCCCACAAGGAGCCACATCCCCATTTCCCTACGGGGAAATCCTTCCGTGTGACGCAAATTGTCAGCGAGTCGGAGCGACGTGTCCTCCGTTTATGGGATGGCAGTGTCCGCTGAAAGACGTGACGAGAGAAGCGGGGTACGCTCCATTTCAGAAGGTGTTCAGCTTGCAAGCAGACGGGACGAAGGGAGTGGAGGAAGGAGTGAGAGGACCAGAAGGACTGGGTGAGAGGGGGAGCGATAGGTGGGGAAACGTCTTGTGAGTTCCCTGTCTCTTTCTCTTTTGTTTTTTTGTGTCGGACATTCCCACTCATGTTCCAACTCGTGATAGCTGTAATGCGGTCGGATCAGACATTATCCTCGCGATGCAGATTGGCGCCGCGGCACGGACATTAGCGCCATCTTTTCTCATCCTCCTGCTGTCTCTGGCAGTGGGGGTCATCTACGATCTATAACTTGCGTCGTTCGAGATGTTGTATACCCGCCTTTCGAGTTTCCACCTTCGAGTTCCTCCTTTTGCTATCTCAGTTTAGATTTGGGTGCGCAATGACCAGAATTTTTTATCATCCTGTCATTATGATCGTTTGCTGTTTGCAGGATGTTGCATTATCACCTGGAATCTGATTCTACAATACCCCATGTTTATCATATCATAGCTAGAGATACATTTCAGTTCTAAGAAGTTTATTACGCAAGCCAGAGAGACACGAGACCATGAGAATGCTTTTTAATACAACAACAGACAATAAAATAACTAGCATTTAAGTTTTGAGATTCAAATCAAAGACAAATCACCCTCTCTACAACTTGAACAACCTCCTCTTTCCAGATCCACCTGATTGGTTGCTCGCAGAGGACGCCACCGTCGTGTCTGTTGGGGTTGGTGGGGGAGAGAACGAGGTCGTAGGCGGGTTCACACTCGAAAGGTTAGAGTAGGAGGTAGGAGGAGGCGCCACCGATGAAAGACTGACAAAAGACGTCGTCGTAGGCGTCACGGTAGAGAGCGAGGTCGTCGTAGAGTTGTGTGCAGCAGAGCTAGTGGAAGAACTCGTGGAGTGGCTAGAAGTGAACGTGGACGTGGAAGAAGCTCTCGTCGTTCCATTTGTACTACCTCCGTGACTTGCTGAGGTCGACGTGGAGGAAGTGGACCATCTGCTCAACGTCGAAGTAGAGAAGGCTGTCGCACCCTCGACCCCAGACCCTGAAGGCTGCAGGGAAGCCGTGTTGATCGTCGTGTTTCCAGAAGCTTCAGCACGGCTGAGGAACTCCTGCATTAGGCGTTAACAGCGGGTTCGAATGGAACAAAGATGTGCACACTTCAAAGGTGTTGCCCTTTTTGGGGGCATTCACTAATTAGAGAAGGTGAGTAGGTCGGTTATGGAGCGAACGAGTGGAATTATTTACCCGCGAAGACCATCTGCAGACAACTGATTAGAAAGAACTGGTAAATACGCGGGAAATGCTTACTCCTTTAGAGCAGTGGTTTCCAATGGGTTGCTGCAGAATAAGTTAAGGAAGGTTAGTCGTGGATAATTTGCGCACCTTGCAGAAAAACCAAAGCGGCGTGTCGGTCTCTACCGTTACGTTCCAGGTAGGGATTTGAGTCGCATTGATAGCTACAGGGACAAATCCGGAATCGAGACCAGTTTGGTTGAGCGCGACGCAAGGTTCATCGAAAGTGCTTTGAACGACCGAATGATTCTTGAAGCTAAATTCAAAGATGATACTGTCATTTATTTTCGCTTCGATTTGTTGAGGGCTAAACAAGAGGCCGGCAGTACCTCCCACAACGACAGTGTGCTATTATGTCTCAATGAGAGTTGTCAGGTGTTGTGAAATAAAACATGTTCTTACCGTCCATGAGAAGGCGAGAAGAGGGAAAGCGAGAAGAGCAACCGATTTGAACAGCATTTTGAACAAGAGACGGCCTCGTCGTTTTCAGAAGTGGGCAGAAACATCTCGTCGGTTTATATTGCGTTGCAACAATGAACCTGTCTCCTAAACTCCTGTGACGTCCGTTATCGATACTTGCCGGAAAAGGAAGACAGCGTTGCTTTTCTGGGAGACACGTCGTCACCAATTTACCACAAGTAACATAATAATTTGGGAATTTTCATTTCGCTGTGCCAACATCGAAGAGAAATCAGGTGACAGTGCTTCGAAAGGCGCACAGCTCCTCCGTTTTAGCACATTACTTTCAAGACCGTTCCGGGGTTTTGGAGCCTATAAGCAGGAAGCTTGACTTTCAACGACAAAAGGTCATTGACATTGCAAATGATACCATAAAGTGCAAAAAACGACTTGCATCCTTTCTGAAAGCTACATAGTTTATGAAATCAAGGTTTCCTTTGTTGCAGAATTTCGCCGTTCAACCTCAAGCAACGGAGGTAGTTCTGAAATACCAGTGACAAAACGTATAAGGGTTTAATATGCAATGCTGTGACACTGCAAAGGATTTAGAATACTTTTCACCAACATTTGCAGGTTTCACAATCATTCTCTCGCCCGTAGGTCACCAACCAGCCTATAATGTACGCTAAATTGTGGAGAGAATATAAATCTACCCTTCTTACTCCTGTAGAAAGTGATAGGCACATACAAAATAACTTAAGAAGGGAAACTTTGCTCTGATCTCCTAGAGACAACTGACTATGCCACAAGGGGGCGAGCGAAGAGAGATGTGCTTGCTAATTATTCTGGATGGCATGAAGAAAAGCCCCACATTCCCTGCCATATTCCTATCCCATTCCTATCCTTCTTTCGCGCAAATGGCATGAATCGCTGAAGTAAGAATTCCTTGGAGCCAGGTCTGATGGCATGAGTGGTGAAAGAGCGTTGCTGATGTACGTGACGGGTACGCGCCACGTGCTCTATAGATTTCGCGAATTAGTCGACTCAGCAAAATCCAGCAATATTATCGACCTCGCGGTTTCTCCTCTTTACAAAAGCCTGAGCACGTTGAACTCAGGGTCGCCCATCTACCTTAGAATTACTTAGAGTCAAGAAAAAAATGAAGGAAAGCGACAATCTCAGAGTCCAGGCTATCGATCCTCTCATCCAACCCTTACTTTTGAAGCAAGAGGTGCCACTCTCGGAGAAGAGCCAAGAGACGGTTTTCAAGGGAAGAGAGGAGGCTGTTAAAGCCATAAAAGGAGATGGAAGAGTTTTAGTCGTCGTGGGCCCATGTAGCATCCATAGTGAGTTTTCCTTTGTCCCAGCTGCACTGGTGAGGGAGAAAAACTCTACCGCTCGAGAGTACCCTTCGATACCAAAGCTTTCTCCCTAAAATTCTCACTTTTGCGGCGAAACCGACTGTTGCTTTGCCTCTGCACGTCAATAGCACGCACATAGCAGGAGCAGTGTGGCAATGGTTTGCATGATTCCTGACTGTTTTGAGTTTCCTTCACCGAGGTCCCATGGCTCGAGTTCAATGTCTGAGATTGATGGGGTTATCATCAGAATTGTTGTGGTTTTTATCTTGACTATATTTTCATGACCAAATACTAATAACTGCTTCGAACAGATCCTGATCAAGCCCTCGAATACGCAAAACGGTTACAAGAACTGGTCCCCGAGCTTCCCAACCTAGTAATAGTCATGCGCGCTTATTTTGAGAAACCCCGCACAACTACAGGTTTGTTTCTGCCATAAATTCTTGAAGAAGAAATATATATCTCTAAACGTGCGTAGGATGGAAGGGTCTGATCAACGATCCCAATCTTGACGGCAGTTTCATGATCAATAAAGGTCTCCGCATCTCTCGAAAAGTGCTTTGTGACATCACGGAGCTTGGCCTACCTGTCGGATGCGAGCTCCTCGATACCATCAGTCCCCAGTTCCTCTCGGATACCATTTCTTGGGGAGCAATTGGAGCACGGACGACGGAGAGTCAGTTGCATCGTGAACTCGCTTCAGGTGTCTCTTTCCCTATAGGCTTCAAGAACGGAACGGATGGAAGTCTCGGGATTGCTGTTGACGCTATGCGCGCCTCGAACCACCCACATTGCTTTTTAGGCGTTACTTCTCAGGGTTTGGCTGGTATCGTAAGCCAATCCCTTCTGTTCCAAAGAAGTTAGCTAAGCCGGCGTGGCCTATAGGTTAAGACGACTGGGAATCCTGACCTTCATGTCATCCTTAGAGGTGGTTCGTCAGGTACGAACTACGATAAAGAGAGCGTGGCGAAAGCTGCTGCAGCAATCAAGAAAGCTCGACCAGAGGAGACCCCGAGCTTAATGGTTGATTGCTCGCATGGGAACTCTCAGAAGGACCATAGGTGCGGTTCCCTGGTCTTCAATGTGCATTATCTGATCTGAACATTCCTAGAAATCAACCAAAAGTCCTCGCCTCTGTCTGCGCGCAGCTTGAAGAGGGAGACACTTATATCACTGGAGTGATGATCGAGAGCCACATCAATGAGGGGAAGCAAAATATCCCTGAGGACCTGAAAGATCTTAAGGTCTGTTTCCTACCATTTTCCCATTGCCTTTCTGACTTTTTTTTAGTATGGTGTTTCCGTGACGGATGCTTGCGTCAGCTGGGAAGCTACAATTGATATGCTCAAGTCGTTAGACAAGGCTGCTGGCGTAAGGCGGAATCTTTTGCAAAAGAAAACCAACGGCGTGCATTAACACCCTCCATTATCACCGTTCAAAAGTATCACTTCTGTCTTGCCACTATACCATCATGTTGTGCTGTTCTGTTGCAAGGAGGTTTATGTTTTTTCAAACCGCGCTCTTTAGAGCAGAGCACTATAAGTTACAGCACAACAATGCCTTTTGCAACGCTGCCTATGGCCACTACTCTGGAACCAAAGTCCAAAACATCGCCCTATGCCCACTGTTAGCTTGCGGGATGTGATGCTAGAGGAAAGAAAGCACCGAAATGGCAATGAATTCGCTCCTCTCCCCAACGCTGAATGTAGGCAGCTCCAATCCCAACAACCTTTCAATTCCGCCTGCTACCCAGCCAATGGCCTCTTCAGTCGTGACCCGTCCTCCCGACAATCGGTGCTGCCATACACTCTCCCAAAGCAATTGGATAGGCTGATCTTCGTCCGTGACGCCAAGTGCAATGCTGACATTATGATCAGCGAGATACACAGGTAAGGACGTTGGAGAAAGTGGTGGTCCGTCAAGAGAGCGCATTCCGTCCCATTCGAGAGGATACGGTCGCGCTTGGGTGATGATAACACCAATATCCTCTGCTGCTAAATATTCCTACGCAGCGATTTCAGGACGTAGCAGCAAATCATACGCAGAAGACGCACAGCGACTAGATGGCCTTCCTTCGCGCCTGCAAAAATCCAACGCATCTTCTTCTGAGTGAATTCTTCCACCTCTCGCTTTAGGCGAATTAAGGCAGCCATATGATCCGCCTTTTCGACATCAATGACGACAGGAATCTTCCCTGCGGCAGCTTGCCGGAAGTGCTGGACGTGGTCGTCTGAAGTAGACTCGACTTTCCATTTACCTCCAATAAGCAATTCTCGGAAGGCACCGATCTGAGTGGAGATGCTAGGAGCAGAATGATGTCCCACAGAGACGTGTAAAGCTGCAACTCGTTTTATAACAGCTTCCGGTTCAAGAACTGAAATAACCTAGTTAGTGATGCTATCTAACAAAATGGTGCAGCTCACCATGAGCAGCAGTTGTTCTGTATAACACACTCAAACCACGAAAGAAACCACGTCCTTGTGGAGCGACTAAAGCTCGTGTTACACCAGCCTGTTCGCATGTCATTATTGATAACTCGAGGGAAACAAATGCTTGCGTTATATGCGTATGCCAGTTGCTTAGTACCAAAGCTTAGTCCATCGACTGCCTGGACTGGAATCCGAGCCCCGAAAAGTTCTTTGAGATCAGACACCTTCCTCGACGCCGACAACCTATGGACGATTAGATATAGGCGTGAAGTGCGGTGGGACATACTCGTCATAAACAGTTCCATCCATCGTTGACTACACGGTTCATTGAACATAAGATTTGACAATGAGAGCTCAACTCACCTCCTCTGAACCAATCTCCACCAATCCAAGTGGTGGCCCATAGACTGTCAGAGGCGGAAGCAACACTCCACCTTGGAGGTCCATGCTCTTCTTACCCCAGTCCCTAATCTGAAGGTAAGGATCCGTCGTGATACTGCTGATGCTTCCATTCACGATTGTGACGGTGAAGCGATCATCAGATTTGGCAGCCACGCTATCTCTAGCCAAAGGACGAAGTTGTGCGTTTGAGTCGTGTTTGTAAATATTACTGATATTGAACAGCACGACATCGTCAACCGTTATCAATTCAGGGATGTCTTCGGCTCCATAGAGGGAGGTCTCAGGGAATTGACCCGCAGTAGGAGCAGATGGAGGCGTAACAGTCTCTGTTGTGGGATAGTAAGCGTCGATTTGGGCGATTCCGTCAATCCACACTTGAACCGGAGTTGCTCCTAGAGAAAGAGGATGTCTGGAGATATGATCCTCAATATCTTTAGAAAACAAATGACACAATACTTGCCTGTCCCAAACTACTACGTCTGAAAAATCGTTTGAGTTTTCTGAGGAAAGCAGTGTAGTAGCAACACACCAGCATCAAACCCTTTGGCCAGCCTCCCAAGGCGATGCCCCATCCCTGCGGTGTCAGCAGGGGTTCGAGTAACACTGGCGAGCGCAAGGTTCTCTTCGAACCCAAAGTGATGTGCCTTCGCCACGAATCAGCAGCTTGAACGCTGGGAAAACAGCAAAATGCAGACCTGAGCAGCTTCAAAGAGCAGATGCCTTGAGTCTAAAACGGGATGGTCCGATTTCATGACCACCTACAGGTCATGCTTAAAGACCAAATGGGACCTCAACAACTACACTCACAGGAACCCCATTTTCGGCCAAGATCTTTGGAGCAAACTCCGAATTTCTGTACGCTTCCCTTTTCCTCCTTGCGTGAGTCGCAAAGAGAGCGATAGCAGGCGTTCCGCCGTAAGTCTGCTTTAGGCGATCAGGTACCAAGTGTGCTTGCCCGGCATGGTGGAAGGCCGAAATGGGAAAACCAAACTCGTTCGAGTGCCTTTGATCGTTGCGGGGAGTCAGTGACTTCCTCCTCTGCAACAGTCAGGATTGAAAGCAAATGCTCACCGTATCATTTGGTCAAAGTCCACTGTCTCATAACAATGATTCTGGACCTTCACCTTCCCTCGAAGGATATCCACAATGGCCTCCCACTGCAACTCCTCCGGGAAGTTCTCTTCACCTTTCAGCAGCCCCGCTTCGGCGCGAGAGCAAAACTCATCCTGCGCATTCTTGATTTCAAGCCCCTTTGAAAAGGTTCTCCGAAAATTCCAGCTCTCGTCCATCCTGGTGATACCATATACATTCATAATGTTCTCGCCGCAGGCAAACTTCATATCTACAAGGACAAGCTGAGTCAGAGAATCGAGTAGACCAAAGGGAGAGTGAAGAAGGAAACGCACAACGCCACGGCTCGAAATCCGTTGTTGACGAGTTTGGAATGGTCCATGGTTGCTCCACCAGCATTGACGTGGGGGTCTTCTCGGCTGTGGGCCTCAACTTGAACGGAAACGCTTGTCCACCAATATTATTCGCAGACCTAACCTGAGCATCAATTTGCGATCTATGGTTGATCGACAAAATGAGGGATTACACACCCAGGAAGAACAATGACGGTCGTGACACCGCCAGCAACCGTTCGTCTAAAGCCCATGTCGTGCGTGTTGAAACCATCAAGGCTGCGAAGGTACGGCAAGATTGGGTTCTGTTATGTGGGAAGTGAGCTTAGCTTTGCGCGAATAAGATAAAGGCAAGAGAAGCACACCTGTATACTGTTTCCATCTGATGCTCCTTGTAAGGATGGCATAGCGTAGACTCCCAAGTGAGAATGAAGGTCTGTTGCACAGATCACAAAATGAGAGAACCGAAGTTTGAATAACATACCAAATAGACCAGGTGTGACAAAACGTCCTCTTGCATCGAATACCAGCTCGTCGTCGACCAGAACATTCGACCGAATAGTCGAGGCGTCATAAACGCCAGTTACAATCCCTTGACTCATCGTTATCGTTCCATTGTCAATCTACACTCGCTTCAGTGATACCATGTATCCTGGAGTAAAAGAATTTGCCTTTATCCATTTCCCATCATCATCCTTCGTCCCAGTCCAAATAACGGCATTTTGGATCACCCAATCCTTCGTTCCAGGGACAAATCTGTTACTAATCTTCCTCTTTTCCGTCCATCCTGCAGGAGCACCAGGTCGAGATTTAGTGGCCGCACATTTCGCTAGGATCACTTGGGAAACGGCTGGGTTTGAAGAAATGGTGGAAGGATTGAAGCTCCAAAGCGTGGCGAGGGAGAGAAGAGCTGCGACCGATAATGTTTTAAATCGTCGCGTAGCTTGTGGTCTTTCATGACCTGCCATAGCAGTAGCATACACTTTTCTTTGAACGGACAGGTGCAAAACTTTCCCCAAAGACTCCCAGCCTCGCTGCTTGCTTGTTTTCGAAATTTATTTGAAATATGGTACTAATGAGCCGAACTGGAAACCTAATCTGTACCTATTCGTTGGGCTTCTTCTTTATTTTTCAACCAGCTCGAACAATCATTCTCTGCGAATCTTTCAGCTACTACGCATCGAATCCAGCAACGACGGATATTCGCGTACTTATCATTTCTGACATCCACGTTCAATTCACCAGCTCAGCCAAGCCTTTTGTGACGAGAGTTCTAGTCCCTGTCGGCGACTCCAATGCCACGTCGTTCTTCCACTATCTCTATCTTATTGCACTCTCAGAATAGGGCCCGGCAAACACGGTGCAACATGGCAGCTATAAGTACAGTTGCGCAGAATATCGTTCAGGCAAACAAGAAGTATGCAGAGAACGAGTTCAGGAATAAAGCATTGGGGAAGTTGGATAGTGCCAAACCATCGAAGCAGCTTATTGTGGTCACATGTAGGCTCTTCGATTGTTTGTATGTTTAGATCTGAAGCCTACCTGACATGGTCGTTATGAAGGCATGGATAGCCGAATTGATCCTCTCACCAGTGAGTCTTCATCGCGCACCAACAGCTTACATTTGATAGGCACACAAACAGGTCTCGGATTAGTTGAAGGAGAAGCTCACATTATACGAAACGCTGGAGGACTCGCTAAAGATGCTATACGGTCCATACTGATTTCTCAACAACTTTTAGGTTGGACAGGCGTCACCTCACTGTCAATAAGATGACTCACGTTTTTCTCCAGGGACCCGGAAAATTGCCATTTTTCGACATTCTGGTTCGTATCTTTCTGTATATCTAGTGTTTGCCCTGCTGAGACGGTTCAAAAGGTTGTGGGATGGTTCACCAGCTCCATCTTCCATTGGTTCAGTTCTGACCTCTGAGGCCTAGGTCACGTTTGAAGAGCCCCAAACGAAACGCGAAATTGCTCAAAAGCTCGGACCAGAGTCTGAAAAGCCTCTGGATAAGTTGGACATGATGCCATTCAAAGATATGGACGAGAGTTTGAGGGAAGACAAAGAGTTTCTCAAAACGCATCCGCTCATCGATCCAGAGACGGAAGTCGTCGGGTTTGTTTATCATGTACGTTGTTCATTATTTGGGCTTGAAACCAGTAGCAGGCTGAAAGTATCTCAAGGTTGAGAACGGACTATTGAAGCAGGTTGTTTGACGAAATAGGAGAAAATGAGAAGTGAAGACATTTATTAAGTGCTCATGACTCTTTTCAAGGTTCAATATAATTTTAATTGTCGGATACGACGGCATTGGGTGCAAGTTTTTGAGTTTTGAGAGTTGTGAAGACATAAGAAAGAATGTCAATGTTGATAAGGTTTGATTCCGCTATCCTATTTTTGGAACATATCGTTCCTGTAGCTATCTGTTGCGGATTGCTTGAATAATTAACACGATTGATAGTCAAGCAAAGCAGTCCAAGAATTCCGAATATTCAGGGGTGAATTACCTCCCTTGTAGCAAACGGATCCTTAGTACTGACAAACATCTGGAGTAGGACAGAAGACCCAGCAAATAGGATGGACAATGTCACAGAGCCCCTCACTCTTCCGCTTGCAGAAGGATTACGATCTATTGAGGATACAAATCCTAGCGATTGGGACTACATTGCAGAAGGCGGAGCAAATATAGTTGTAGCATACGTTGGCTCTCTTCCTCAATATCGACATAAAGCCCTCCGTCTCCCGAAATTCACGTCCACCGCTCATTCCACAGACACCAATTATCAATTTACGCAACTCGTTATCTCTCCTTTGCTTGGCCCGGAGTTTCTTCCAACCATGGACAAGGTCACTATATCATCCACATTCGTGCAGGAAATTTATGATCATATCGAGGCTGTGCGGCCTGGATTTAGGAAAGAAGGGAAGGAGGAGGAGGTGGTGGACCCATTGGAGGTATTTTTGGTTGAAAATTTGGTTGGGAATGCTTGGGATGAGGATGCCTTGGCTGTCGAGATCAAGGTATGACTTCTCCTTCAACCTTTGGAAAGCGGAACTGAGTGCTGACATAGCCTAAATGGGGGTTCTTACCCGCTCTAACTCATCTCTCAGAAGATTCTAAAGATGTGAAGGGGAAGTACTGCCGTTTCTGCATGCACCTTGTCCACAAATCGAAGAAGAAAGAAGGAGAGGAAGATGATACTAGTGAGCGCCTCTTCTGCCCTCTCGATCTCTACTCGAAGGAGGAAGAGCGAGTGAAGAAGGCTGCTCAGGGGCTTTGGGACGACTGGATCACATCGGACGGAAAGCACAATAATTTACGCCTTTTCTTAAACGGAAGGAGACTTGAACCCAACACCGTGAGGTCGATCTCTTCATCAAGCCTTATTCTAACCAAAAGTAGGTTTTCACGGACGAAAATGCCATCTCCTTCTTCGAGCTCTCCGAGCCGACAAACGACAACATCCGCGACGCTTTTTGTTTGCACCTGTCGAAAGCTTTGATGGACTCACATGTCCTGCGGCGCCTCAAGTTCTTGCAGCGAACCCTCGACTCGATCGACATCGAGGGGCTCTCCTCCTTCTACCTCTCCCGTACGAACACTCCTCTCTCCGCCAGCTCGATTCCTAGTCCTACGCTCGAGGAGTGGAAAACGTTTGTGCACAATTTCACAGATCCTCAATGGGTCGAGCGCGTGGAAGATGGACAAGTCACTTTGAGAGAATTGACACTTGCATATATTCTCAGTGCTACGTTCAAGGACTGTTCCCTTTTCGTGAGGCTAGAAAAGCCCAAGGGAGGGTTGATTAAGGACATCGTCCCGGAAGTAAGGGTTATTGACTTGGATCAGAAGGATATTGGAAGGATCAAAAAGTACGAGAAATTGGACAGGGACATTGTCGAGGATTTCAAGGCGTGGTTGGCTGCTGGCGGAAAGAAGAAAGAATGCCAGTAGATATCCGTTGCACTTTCGATGCATAAGCAATCATAATGTTGTGGTATTGTTGCAAGTGTAAACTGGTAAAGAAAAAAAGGCATTTGTAATTGAAGTGTTATAACACTTGTTGGGATTGTACAACATAACTGGGCAAATAGTTTAGTGGTATAACGTTCGCTTTGCATTTGAGTTGCAAGCTTGCGAAAGGCCGGGGGTTCGATCCCCCCTTTGTCCATTTTGCTTGATTCCATCTCTGTTTTTTTCGCATGAGCAGAACATCTGTCAGCTTGTGAGGAAGTTATCATCAAATCAATATGGATGTTCTGCTTTCTTCCCTGATGGATGATCTAGAATGTTCTCTCATGTCCTGCTCCGCCCAAAAGCGTTACCTCCTCGCAATCTCAGGAACCCCAGGCGGTATGTCTTTGGATTTTGTTGTGTTGCAGCAATTTCTGATCACTCTTTCTACAGCTGGCAAGACAGTGTTGACGTCTTTTCTCGCTGAGAACCTGAACGCGAAATGGAGGTCTGCGGGGAATGAAGGAGAGCTCTGCGTCGTTGTTGGAGTTGACGGATGGTGCGTCCTGATCACAGTTTTTCATCGCGCAGGACGTCTAAAGGGACCTAAAGACAGGCACCACACGTTCGTTATCCTTCTCTAGATCTGCTGATATTTTCGAGCCTTTGTAACCATGATCTGTGGGCAGACGAGCAGAACTGGATGTCTTTCCTGATCCTTCTGAAGCCCACCGTCGCCGTGGAGCCCTCTTCACATTCAACGGTCCCTCATACCTGCGATTTGTGACATCCCTGCGATCCGATACGACCAGCAGTGCGCCTAGCTTCTCTCATTCTCTCAAGGACCCTGTCGAAGATGCCATCGCCATCAAGCCTCTTCCCGAGCACAAACTCGTAATCCTTGAAGGTGCACCAATATCAACTCACTCTGTTGCATACTGACGCCGTTGCATAGGGCTGTGGACTACGATGGGTGGAGAGGGAGAGGGGATCAAAGAATGGGCAGAAGCAGCAAGCCTGTGTGACGAAAGATGGGTTGTACTTCCCACTCCGATCTCAAAAGGGGGAGAAGGAGAGGAAGGCATCAGAGAGCGGTTAATCGCGAGACATGTTAGGCGCGCGTTTAGTATCTCCTCCTTGACGTGATCTGAGATAGAAAGGTAGAACTGGAGTCGCACCCTCCTTGGAGGAGGCAACGATCAGAGGTTTTTTTTCTGTTTTATTCATAAGCAGTGTCATCTGATGCTTGGGACAGCTGATACGAGTGACATTCCGAATGGAAGATACTTGTTAGATCACCTCCTGGAACCCGTGAAAAGAATTTACACCATGCACGATCCTTCATTCATCATTCGGGGTGAGGAAATCGAGATTGGTGCTCAGTAGTCCAAGAACAGACAATGTAGAATGCAATGCACCTGTATCACCAACCTATCAATCTCACCTCAACTTATACATCGCCTTCGATAATCTCCCATCCTCCACCATCGATCTCCCAGAACCTCAACCAGGTTATTACCCCCGAATCGACGACAGCGAGCAGGACATTCCGCCTTCCCGTCTTCAACACTCGGATTACATTGTTCCACCTCGGTGGGAGGACGTAGCCTAATACAGAGTGTACAAACCATGTTAGCCATGGTCTTGCAAAAACGCCAAATATTGAAGGAGCGGGGGAGGAAGGGACTTGAGAGAGAAGGAGAGCAAATTCGTCCGGCGTCGGGAGGCGGGTTCTTCGTGCCCTATATTCAACGAAAACATTGACCCTTTTTGAGAGATAAGAGTAAAGGGACGTACGAGAGGATGGCCAGGTGCCATTCCGGAGGAGGGGGTGATTTTCGGAGGTAGGTGGTGGATGGTCGGTATACATAGAAGAAGGTGGTTAGGGGGTGAGTGGCAGGAAGGAGTGGTGCCGACTGTATGGGTGTTGGCGGGGAAGTCAGGCGAAGGGAAGTGTATATGCTCCCTAATTGGTAAAACTGGTTTAGTATACATAAAGATGGAGAAAGCTGTAGAACTGTACCCCATGTCCGTCGTACAGAAGAGGATACCAGCGGTTCAAGTTGCTTTGGCGTTGGTGCAGAAAAAGGAAGCACAAGCGAGAAAAGCGCGAGAAATCGTTGCAGGATGGAAAGGTGCCGTGAAGGAGGAGACGGGATGGCAGATGCGTAGTCCTCAGCTAGGATGGCGGCGTGCCAGCCTGGTCGAACAACTATATATCCTAAACGTTTCAGGTGTGCATAAACCTGACATTTCATGAACTCGAGCGTAGAAGGCAGAAAGTGGACAGACATGGTACCTTTCCAAAGTCAGCCCTTCCACACCGATACACTCCACCAGCACTTGCTGGAAGCTCATCCTTGCTAGTCCTTCCTTCCCCTCCTTCCAAACCTCGACGCTTCCCAAATCCATCAACCAAATCACCTCTTCAGGTAAAAACTCTCTCCTCCTCCTCCCTCGTTCATATCTCCCCAAGTTTGGTAACCATCCATCCTCTACCATACTCCCGCGTCCTGTCGATGCGTGCCAGGTTAGCCGCTTGATAGAACTCGCATTGTGTGAACGTATAGAGGCGACCGAGAGAGATGTGAACAAGGCGTTTCTTGACATAGCCAATGCAGTAGATTGGGCTGAATCACCTTGAACTGGAGTGAAATCTTTGTCTCCTCGGATAGGAATGAATGGGGCAGATGGGAGGCTAAATGAGATGTCAGTTCAAGTTCTGCCAGCAGGCAGAAGACAAACGCAGATAGCTTTTGGAATTGGGTCCAGTCCGGCGCATTTTCATCAACTTCCAGCTCCTCCTCCGAATCTGCGTCAAATTTCACGGCATCTTCAGCTGACATTACTTGGAAGGAAGCAGCGGTACAGCCGCAGTGTGTCAAGCGCTATCAAAGGCGTTATTTGCAGACTTTTGATAATCACGGCGATTTGGTGGATTCACGCGAAAGGCCTCCAATGAAGCTACTACTTTACCGTTTTGCACACTCAGGATGTCTTTAAGCAGCCTACTGGCGATCCCTTTTCTCGTAGCACTTGAAATAAAGAAGCAAGAAATATCGAAATTGAAGTTATCAAGGCACGTGCTGCAGGCGGACGGAGAAGCAAGCTGTTGATCCCAAACTACGACCACACGGGCACAACAGGTTACAAAACCCTTCTTCACCACAAAGCTGACAGCACTCCTTTCGTGCGAGGGTTGAATCAGGCACAATGAGGGAAAGGCGAGGATTGAGATAGAACGAGATGTGGGAGTAAGCCTTCGTGAGTGTTTAGCTTCCTCTCTTCACCAAAAGTGGTAAACAGCTGTACTTTCTGTCTAACTTGGCGCCCGTTCAATGTTTCCCCTCAGATGGTAGCAGACATGACGTCTACCTTTGAAGGAATTGGAGGATTTTTTATGGTAGGAGAATTGGCTTTTCCCCCCTAAAAAGCAGTATTGGGTACCCTCCCGGCCATAGCAAGCATCACAGCACAGATGCGAGTAATCCATGGTTAGTTATTGGTTATCCAATGGCGAAAACCACCAATAAAGAGAACTAGGCTAAGCTTGTCCTGAGCGATTCTCGCAGCATACCAATCATCTGGATGACAGATGTTTGAGTCTGGAAGGCTTGACTAGTATTCAGTGCGATTCCTACGATTAAACGCGCTGAGAGGCAATATGTTAATCGATGCGAGATTCAGGAAATTTGCACCTGCTCCTCCCTATCTTAGCCGACATGATGATAGTTACTCAGCGAGGGTCATAAACCTGGGCGTACGATACCAGTAGAACTAAGTTAACTTACTTCTTTTTGAAGCATGTTCGTTCCTCACACCGTTCATGGTAGCGGCCGCACATTGAAACGCTGTTTCGCTGCCGCCTTCGACGTGGATGGATTTAAATACCTTATTTTCGCCTAACGTTCGTTTAACGAGGTAGTATGCATACCAATGAGTTCAGATGATAGATTACAAAAGGATAGTTTCCAATGATGGTACGTTTATCCGAAATACAGAGCAGTTTCCATTCCGTCCAAATGTCCTTTACTCAAGTCCCCTGTACATTCCAACCTGGGCAGCCATCCTCGTGGCCTGTCCCTCAGTGAATTCAGTCATGCAAGAATCGTCGGAGTAGTCCATATCTAGTAGGGAGTCATGAGCTTGTATATTATGGATGGGGGAATGGTTGCGCACAGTTGTGGATAGAGTCGACTCCGCCACCAGAGCATGAGTCCTTTCCGGTTGGGCATCCCGAAGTGGCCGTCTTCTGAGGAGGGGTGTCGCTGACTTGGTCGTAGTCGTCGCAAGACGATCCATAGTCGTCGAAGACGTGGTACAATCCAAACCAGTGACCAGCTGAATTTTCTTGTTAGTATGTTGACGCCAGACGGAGACTACGAACCTTCGTGGGTCAAGGTTTGTCCTTCATCAAAAGGAGTAGCGCTTCCTCCGGGAAGAACCTCTTCAGGTAAAAACTCTCTCCTCCTCCTCTCTCGTTCATATCTCCCCAAGTTTGGTAACCATCCATCCTCTACCATACTCCCGCGTCCTGTTGATGCGTGCCAGGTTAGCCGCTTGATAGAACTCGCATTGTGTGAACGTATAGAGGCGACCGAGAGAGATGTGAACAAGGCGTTTCTTGACATAGCCAATGCAGTAGATTGGGCTGAATCACCTTGAACTGGAGTGAAATCTTTGTCTCCTCGGATAGGAATGAATGGGGCAGATGGGAGGCTAAATGAGATGTCAGTTCAAGTTCTGCCAGCAGGGAGAGGACAAACGCAGATAGCTTTTGGAATTGGGTCCAGTCCGGCGCATTTTCATCAACTTCCAGCTCCTCCTCCGAATCTGCGTCAAATTTCACGGCATCTTCAGCTGACATTACTTGGAAGGAAGCAGCGGTACAGCCGCAGTGTGTCAAGCGCTATCAAAGGCGTTATTTGCAGACTTTTGATAATCACGGCGATTTGGTGGATTCACGCGAAAGGCCTCCAATGAAGCTACTACTTTACCGTTTTGCACACTCAGGATGTCTTTAAGCAGCCTACTGGCGATCCCTTTTCTCGTAGCACTTGAAATAAAGAAGCAAGAAATATCGAAATTGAAGTTATCAAGGCACGTGCTGCAGGCGGACGGAGAAGCAAGCTGTTGATCCCAAACTACGACCACACGGGCACAACAGGTTACAAAACCCTTCTTCACCACAAAGCTGACAGCACTCCTTTCGTGCGAGGGTTGAATCAGGCACAATGAGGGAAAGGCGAGGATTGAGATAGAACGAGATGTGGGAGTAAGCCTTCGTGAGTGTTTAGCTTCCTCTCTTCACCAAAAGTGGTAAACAGCTGTACTTTCTGTCTAACTTGGCGCCCGTTCAATGTTTCCCCTCAGATGGTAGCAGACATGACGTCTACCTTTGAAGGAATTGGAGGATTTTTTATGGTAGGAGAATTGGCTTTTCCCCCCTAAAAAGCAGTATTGGGTACCCTCCCGGCCATGGCCAAGCATCACAGTGCAGCTGCGAGTGGTCCATGGTTGGTTATTGGTTATCCAATAATAATGAGAACTAGGCTAAGCCTGTCCTGAGTGATTCTCGCAGCTTACCAATCAACTGGATGACAGATGTTTGAGTCTGGAAGGCTTGACTAGTATTCAGTAGCCAGTGTTGTAATTCCTGAGTTTAAACTTGCTGAGAGGCAATATGTTAATCGATGCGAGATTCAGGAAATTTGCACCTGCTCCTCCCTATCTTAGCCGACATGATGATAGTTACTCAGCGAGGGTCATAAACCTGGGCGTACGATACCAGTAGAACTAAGTTAACTTACTTCTTTTTGAAGCATGTTCGTTCCTCACACCGTTCATGGTAGCGGCCGCACATTGAAACGCTGTTTCGCTGCCGCCTTCGACGTGGATGGATTTAAATACCTTATTTTCGCCTAACGTTCGTTTAACGAGGTAGTATGCATGCCAATGAGTTCAGATGATAGATTACAAAAGGATAGTTTCCAATGATGGTACGTTTATCCGAAATACAGAGCAGTTTCCATTCCGTCCAAATGTCCTTTACTCAAGTCCCCTGTACATTCCAACCTGGGCAGCCATCCTCGTGGCCTGTCCCTCAGTGAATTCAGTCATGCAAGAATCGTCGGAGTAGTCCATATCTAGTAGGGAGTCATGAGCTTGTATATTATGGATGAGGGAATGGTTGCGCACAGTTGTGGATAGAGTCGACTCCGCCACCAGAGCATGAGTCCTTTCCGGTTGGGCATCCCGAAGTGGCCGTCTTCTGAGGAGGGGTGTCGCTGACTTGGTCGTAGTCGTCGCAAGACGATCCATAGTCGTCGAAGACGTGGTACAATCCAAACCAGTGACCAGCTGAATTTTCTTGTTAGTATGTTGACGCCAGACGGAGACTACGAACCTTCGTGGGTCAAGGTTTGTCCTTCATCAAAAGGAGTAGCGCTTCCTCCGGGAAGAGAGGAGTACAAAATGACACATCCGTCGTTGTCGGGGTCAGAGCTGTAGTCCGAAGGGAAAGTGGAGTATCCCAAAAGACCAGATCCGTCTTTGAATCCGACCTATGTCCAGCCCTTAGATCTGTGTAGGATAGGCATAAATTGAAGCTGCTTACAGTGTAGACGTTTAAGTCAGCAGCTCCACCCTTACGTAGCTGAGTCTTCATTTGAGTTTGAGCGCTTGTGCCATCAGTGGCAGTGTTGAACCTGCAATTTTTATCAGGTACAGATTTTAGCGAGAATATGACGAGACATACCAAGTGGCTTGCTTGGTTCGGTCAGTTCCAGCCAGCTTGAAGGAGATGCCAGAGTCAGCGTAAGCCGCATTCATGACATCACTTTATCCAAATATCCCAACTCATCAGCACCGAGTCAAAAGGCATGAAGAGCCGTACATTTGATCAGAGATTTGAGAGTCAGGGATGTACCCATCGTCAATGCTCTCAGAAGCATAGATGACATGGAAGTAGACGCTGACAGTTTGGGAGATGCGTGCTCCAGCTGCCGTCCTGGACGTGCGAGAGTAGTCGGCCAGAGATTTGCCCTTCGCGGCAAGGAGAGTCTCGAACTCCTTGTTGTGGGTCGCAACCTGCTCAGGCGTGACGGTAGTACCACAGGTTCTACATTGCCTCGTTAGCCCAGAAGGCAGTGAGAGAGGGAGAATAGCGTACCTCACGCGTGCAGATTGGTTGAGAGTCGGGGCGGCAAACGCCGTAGCAGAGAAAGCAAGAACGGTAGCGATTTTGGAGAGCATCTTTTCTGGACCTTTCAAAAATTGACTGGGAGGAGACTGAGATGACAGAGGATGAAACGGAAAGCTGATGGCAATTCACTTCCAACGCACCCTCTTTTATATCTTTGCCATCATCTCTTCATACACGCCAGCTTTGTTGCAACACATGCTGATGGAATTACATCCAGTGCATACTAACGGGCTTCAAACAATCTAAACAGGAGTCGCAACTGCTCTCTTCATCTAGGAAGCTGATCATAGCACCGGCTATCTTATCGTCTCCATGCTCGGGTCAATCTGCGGATGACGCGGGGGGATCTGATGCCGATCTTTGTATGGAGACTGGATTCTTGAACTCAACTACATGCAACTGGTTCATTCTCCAGGTATCGCAACCGTTCGGTGTATGAGGGGCTGAACCCTGGATGCTTTCATGTAGTCTCCTGTTGGTTACTCTTGTTTCCATGGACCAGCAGGTCCTTGAGTCCTTTATCACGGTGTAGGAAGCCGTGCTAGCCGCATTCATCTGTCGAATATTCGGTGCAGACCCAGTCCCTGACGTTGGCTGTACTACGGGCATATATATTCGAGAGTTGTACGAGGACTGGAAACTCGGATAGCCACTGATGAATGTTAGATTCGCTGGGTTCATGCAATATGGGATGACAAGTCCTAACAGATTCAGTGAGTTGAGCCATCATGTAGTGCACTTCATAACCGATGTTAGGTAGAATCTAGCAGTAACGACCAAATCCTGCAGAATATACCTGATCTTTCCTTTATTGTTACCCCATAATGTAATGGCTACAGACAAGAGTCCATTCAAAATTCCTTTCCAATTTCGCTGAACGTGCTTAAGTTACCAGCTGTCATCACTCCTCCTATCATCCTCATCGTCACTATCGCCAAGCTTTCCCTTCCTCTTATTCAACGCAGCCGCAAGAGCATTAGCCAGATCTCCATTCCCTCCTCCGTTGTCGTCTGCCACAGGGACAGCACTCCTAGGTGCAGAGGAAGAAGAGCTGGTCGCGTTCGTATCGACCTTCTTGAGCGCACCCACGCCCCCACTCCCACGGATAGATGCGAGGAGATCGTTCCTTCCGCCTTGTGGAGCCGGAAGGGGTGCGGACGCAGGAGGAGGAGGCGGCGGCGGTGGCGCTCCGCCAGATGATGGAGGAGGAGGAGGTGGTGGTGGTGGCACTCCTCCACGTCCTGACGGCGGTGGAGGAGGTGGAGGTGGAGGAGGAACCGCACCACCACCGCCGCGAATTGCCGGTGGGGAGGGGGTGGTGGTGGTGGTGCGCCGCCACCCATTGGCGGAGGCGGAGGTGGAGGAGGAGGAGGAGGGGCTGCATCGTAAGAAGCTGGAGCAGGAGGAGGCGCAGGCCTACTTGCCCTTGAAGCAGGCGCGGGAGGCGGCGCTCCTCTTCTCGTTGGTGCAGGTGGTGGAGCACCTCTTTTGGGTGCTGGAGGAGCAGCTGGCTTCTTTGCGAGTCCACCGGATTGGGCGACGAACTCCTTGATGAAACTTTGGTTAGCTGCGATGTCCGACTTGCTGATTCCCATCCCTGAAAGCTGCTCGAGGAACTTCTCCCATGTCGGATCGATGTTTTCAGTCGTGAAACCCTTTGTGGAATCGAAGCCCATGTGCGAAACATGCTTGAATGTAGAAGTGTCGGGACCACTGATCATGTCTTTGGAGATACCGCCTTTCTTCTTCTTCTTTGATGACTCCTTGGATGAGGATTCCGATTTCGCTTTCTTCACTGTTTGTGCGTTCAACACGGGCGCCAGGAAGGCATAAACTAAAGAGAGACGCACTGTGCTTAGCTCTGGTGTTGACTTTCTTGAAAAATTCCACTGCCTCTCCATCCTCTGAGAACAGAAAGCCGACGATACCATCATCAGCCTCCCACTCGTGCAATCCCTCCCCTCGATCCCTATACTCCAGTCCTCTATAGAGTTCATGCTCCCAAATCACACCTCCCTTCTTCCCACTGAAATCAATGAGCCTGAACCAGAACCTTGTCTCTCCATCATCTGTCTCTCCCTTCCCAAAAACTATTGCACCTTCAAGTCCGGTGTAGGACCACGAGGATTCCCCACGTGCACAATAGTAGATACGTGCGATCCCAGCTGTGAGGACTTTGTCTCCTCTCGCTGTTGGAGCTTGTTTCTTGATGAGAGACTTCTCGGCGGAGGAGAAGGAGGAGGTCGAAGGCATGACGAATGATCTTGACGAATCAAGTCGATCAGTCACTATGGCTGCAGGTGCGAGAGAAATGCTACACACTTCGATCCTACACCTGATATACTTTGGCCTGAATCTTCAAATCTCTCGTTTCGTCGTTTCGTGGACTGACTCTACTTCATAAGCCCCTTATCACTGGAATTTGACCCCGCAGGTGCACACGATTAGATCAAGAAACGAAAGAGAAGGCAGACTTGTAGGCGAGAGTGTCATCTTGGAGAAACAAACTAGGCTTTAAGGATGTCTCTACCCAAGCGGATTATCAAGGTATTTTTCCCAACATTCTACCGTTTCATGGGTCGAGAAGCGTGAGCATTGTGGGAGTGCTCAAAGACAAGAGGAGCTAGCACGAGGTGTGAACAGTTTCAGAACGGTCATGTAGATGCAGATCGCTCGGTTTATCCAGCGTATATGTTTGATTGTAAGACCGCTGAGGTCCTATGCAGTGGCCACAACATTGGGCAATTTTCACGAGTTTCGTCCTCGCAATGCTGAACACATCGCGAATGTGTGACTTTTGACGTGTGCGCTTTCGACCTGAACTGGATCGCGAGACCCGATCCCGTTCTCCCTATCTCCCGGACGTCCAAGGCAACATACTGATCTGGCTCTTTTACAGGAAACAGAGCGCCTGGTCTCCGATCCCTCACCTGGAATCTCCGCCACACCACACGAGGACAACCTTCGGTACTTCGACGTCATCATATCAGGACCTCAGGGATCATGCTTCGAAGGTGAGTCTTTTCTAAGCTCTAGCCGATAAATGGATGCTTATTCCGGATGGATGAAGGTGGGAGCTTTAAACTCGAACTTTTTTTGCCAGAAGAATACCCCATGGCTCCACCGAAAGTTAGGTTCTTAACGAAGATATACCATCCCAACATTGGTAAGCTTTCCTCTATGCTTCAACCTTGCAAAAAGTTGACCGATGTGCGCGACTGGGTCAAGACAAGTTAGGTCGCATCTGCCTTGACATCCTCAAAGATCGTTGGTCTCCCGCACTCCAGATCCGCACCGTCCTCCTCTCCATTCAGGCTCTTCTCTCCGCTCCCAATCCGGTCAGTCTTCCTTCCCTGCGCTGAATCAAAAAAACTGACGGTGTTTGACCCGGTTGATAGGACGACCCGCTGGCGAATGATGTAGCCGAGCATTGGAAACAGAACGAACAGGACGCGATGAGGGTGTCCAGGGAGTGGACGCAGAAGTATGCGGTTTGATTGGCAACAATCAATTGTGGTGTGGCATTGTTACCATGAGGGAGCCAGGATTCTTGTATGACTGATGAACAGCCTTCCAAAGAATATTAGTAACGTTGTATCAAGCTTGTGCGGCTCCACAGAGATGCATAACTCAAGAAAGTCGAAAATTGGATACAGACAAGTGGTCAAGCATATAAATCCTCCTCTTCATCCACATCCATCTCCACCACCCGCTTCTCCTTCTCTCCACCACCAACAGTATTTTTCTGTGCCTTTCTCTCTTCCATTTCCTCCATTTCCCTCAAGATCTCATCGTCATCATCCTCAAACTCGAGCTCCACATCACTTGTAGCTCTCGTCTCCTTCCCCTCCTTCCCTCTAATTCCTACCATCTCCTTCTCTTTCCCCTCCTCTTCTTCCTCTTCCCCTCCCGCCTCGTCCTCAGAATCAACGACCGCCTTGAACTTTACAGGACTCCTCAGACGCACAGGGGTTTGCATAGGCCTGCCAGCTTCAAGTTCCGGCGTCTCGTTCCTAAAGAGATTTGTTGGCGCATTTTGGGCTGTTCGAGAAGAAGACGCCTCCATCTCTTCCATCGCCATGACCGCATCCATATCCTCGTCCTCTTCCACCTGTCTATCCCTCCTCTGCTTTTGTTTCCCCTTCTCCTTCCCGGAAAGTCCGCTCTGTCGGTTGGTGCTGGTTTTTCGAATGTCAGATCTGCCTCCTCCTTCTTCTTCTTCCATCGCGAGCAACATCTCGAGCTCGTCTTCATCAGGTTCCATATCCTCATTCATCTTCTCTTTTCCTTTTCCTTTTGACTTTGACTGAGACT
>MU271777.1:0-25254 GCA_021432655.1 Atractiella rhizophila
TCACGCCGCCTCATGCAACGTACATTCTATCCTGTCTCCTGCCAGCGTTCGACCAACCATGCATCCTTTATCCACGAAAAAAGAACAGGGTCATTTAATGACCCTGTACATCCTTAGACGGAGGATTCAATATCATTCGTATATTCTAGAAGTAGATCGATTTATTCGTTTCTGGTATTTATCATTCAGTTGGCGTTCACGTCGCGGTTGGAGTTGAAAGTGAGGTGTGCCTGCTTTTGCTTTTGTGACCGTTCATTGGATGTGTAGAAGTGAATGGACGTAAAATATAACTTTTTTATACCATCGTTATCAATAGACTAGACCCTGATCTCACCCGACCATGATTCCGCCCTCTCCTTTAGAGCTAGAAATCTGAATATTGAATGTTGAATGCCAAGCCAACCATCAGGCGATACGCCAATCAATCTGATAGGGGTCTGACATAAGGCACCTTGGAGTGAGACGAAAATTTGGACTAAATTTATTGGGAAAAATGCCACCTATGGACAAAAATTGACGAGAAACTAAGGCTTTGCTATTCACTACATAGTGTCCTTCTCAGCCATCGACGTTTTGCCGTCGTGAGCATGCACTAAAGTTTCTTCAAGGGTTGCTGCAGATCAAAGCTTGACCCAACTGCCACAGAGATGTCAATAACTAGTGATTGTGAGCTAGACGGAGAAGAGACGTACGACGGGCAAGATGCAGCAGCGAGCCCTTTGTCCGATGTCAGCACAGATATCGATGAAGTTGGTCTGGGAAGTTGGCGTCGTAGGAGCTGCAGTACAAGGGTCACATGAATCAAATTAGTACACGAGCTCCTGACGGAGAGATAAGGGGGACAAACGAGAAGCACAATCCAAATCCGCCAATCCCAATACGTCCGTAGCGCAGCATTGAGGAGAGCCAGATGCGCAATGGTAGACCTGGCGAGACTCCACGGGGGACGCTGCCACTGCAATCCAGGTTAGCTTTGACATTTATTGTGTAGGGAAGCGTACCAGCGGTGAAAACAGCGAGGCTGGCAATAACAGTGAAGAACTTCATAGCTAAAACTTGAAGGTGTTTGAGAGATGGTTGGAGAGAACGAAACCTGTGGGTCTTGAGAAGATGGGTTGTACCAGAATCCATTACCCTTTTTATACCTTTCGAGAGCCTGATTTTGCAGAGACCCCGCTATCGTGACGACTAGGCTTGGATGAATGCCAACGTCATGTAATCAGAGTTGTCCACAAGCAATCGCATCCAACTCGCTGCAATTACGGCCACAGTCAAAGCCACAAACATTCATCGCAGAATGGGAAGATCGACATCGACGCAATCTCTCTCTGATCCTGCTTCTCAAATTGCTGGGCGATGGTGACGATTGGTCAAAGATCGACTGGTGATGACGGAGGAGCTGTAGAGTAATATTCGAGAGAAGCGTTTATAGATATTTCAATATTGTGCCTTCGTAAATCCTTGCAAGTTGAAACAAATTAGAATCCCAATTTGACGCTTATTGAGCGACAGTCATTCCTGTTCCATGAAACAATCCCAATCTACCATCGAACGTCATACCTAGGTTGCCCCGCTTTAAACTCGCCTCCGCTCCATGCCACCTTCAGAGGGTTTAGAGTGACAACGAGGTGACTTCGTCACTATGGCGTTCAAGCTCCAAGCGTAATCTCGATGAATTCGTCAGGGTTGGTCGAAGTTTGATTCTCTCTCTGCACAGTATCGCCTTGTGCTCGCCTGAACCTGGAAGGGTTGCAAGTGAGCGGGAACCAGTCATGGGGTCACAAATTGACCTGTCGAGCATATCAAAAGCCTAGGTCGCAACGGTTCATGATTATTTTTTTATGGCATGAAAAATACATTGCCACAATTCTACGAGGCGGAGTCAGCTTGACTGGAAAAGCTAGCAGAATAATTTCTGTCATAAGCCGCATCCATTACAGCCACTTCTTCACCGAATAATGGTCATTTAAGCAATGGAGACAAAGATTGGAAAAAGATGAAGATGTGACGTGCGCAAACAAACACCATTATGACAAGAATCTACTACCTAACATGGCATCGTCCAATGTTGTTCTTGTTATATAGTACGTCCAACGACTAGCCCTCTGGGAAGGGACCATCTTCGGCAAGTACTCTGTTTGAACCCCTGATGTTTCCTCTCTTCGCATACTTGAGCTGTAGAATAACCAGACCAAAGGACGTCTTCTGCGAAAATTGCACCACCCAGGACGGCCGAGAATGAAATGTGGAAAGAAGTGGGTAGTGGAGAAGTTTTCATGCTACATGTAGGTCGAAATGCAAACTTCAGGTTCATAAGTTTACGCTGAGCGACCAAGGCAACTACCTCGATAGAGAACAACTGTTAACTACTTGTCAAAAATATTGCCTTCAATGGGCCGGGGACGATTTCCCGATGTTTGAGATTTTACTGGCAAAATTGTGTGATATGATATGAAGCATGTCAAATAGCGGACCGCTGAAGCTGAAGCTGAGTTCAAAATGTCAAATCGCGAGCACATGAACTCGCACCTGGTCACGTCAACCTCAACTTCCTACAGAAACTGGTCTGAGTGCTTCGCGTTTCCCATCCTATCCAAAACTTGTGCCAACCGTAAACTTGAATATCTTTTGGGTTCAGCGGGCGGACGGATATCATCCATTGTTCTATGATCGAAAGAAACGACACGCGTTTCGCATTGACCTTTCCTCAAAGTCTCAGCGACCTCAGCTTCTTCATCTCCATTCCTTTTGTTGTTTCTATGTGTTGTGTACATCAGTGAGCTCGAATTCGCTGGGAGGTCGAGCAATTTGCACCGAAGGAATCAGCTTGTTCTGAAAGAGGTTGGGATAAGGAAGAAGCTGTGACGTGCGAGCAAGAGCAAGAGCTCTAGGTAGGTGTTCAACAAAAGCGTTGCGATCTGCCCACACCCTTTGAATAATAGAAAGGTCACAAGAAGCTGGAAGTAGAGTCGCCTGCTTCCTTGGTTGTCTGGACGACAATCGACAATTCATAACTCTTTCTCCCGCCCTCTCCATCTGCCCACCTCCAACCTTCGCCTCGGAGGAGCGAGCTACTGTTGAGTAACTGGAGCCTTGATGCGTAACGAGCATCGACGTCGAGCTCTTGCAGTTGTACAACGTCGACCTCTTTTTCTCTTTTGATTTGGTAAAAGTAAAACGCTGGCCGGTTGTACACTTGGTCAGGTGTGCCATCTATGCTTTCCTTCCTTTCAGCTTTTCACTTTTACTAACAAATGGTTGCGACAAGCTGGCCTGACTTTTCACTCGAAAGCCGGCCTATTCGTTCTTTCCAACCTAACCCAATCGTTCTTTCTCTCAAAAGAAAATGTCACATCCTGCCAAGTCCTTTGTCCACCTCACTATCCGCGCCGCCGCCCATGTCAATTCCACCCACTCCTCAACATCTAACTCCTCCTCTTCTCTTGCGTCATCCTTCAGCTCGAATGCAACCGATGGCAAAGTCACTGGTTTCGAGGCTTTCTCAGCTGCCATCTTCGAGATGCCGTTCGGAGTGAGGTGGTCGAATAGTCTGATGATAGAGCAGGTTCGTCTGTCACTCGTTCTCCCACTGTCAAGTCGCAAACTGATGGACCGGTGGATTGCAGCTCGTAGCTGATATCCCCCTCATCTCCATTGGCATCCTCGGTCTAGGGGTAGGAACGGTTTGGATCGGACTCGCACGCCTCAACCGTCCCTTACTCTACATCCTGCTCTCCACACTCTTCTCGCTCTTTGGGGGAATCATCGACTTGGGAAACCTGCTCTATTCGCAAGGGACGAGCACTATCCGTCTCTCCTCCCTCTCCATCACCACCACTCTCTTCTTAGCTGGCACCACCGTCTTCCGTCTCCTCTACCTCTACCGGCGCGCCACTCAAGCCGCAGTCCTCGAGAAAAAGATCATCATCAAGACAGGATTGGAGCAACAGAGCGTGATGCGTCGTCTTAGTCGCTGGAGCTTCCGTCCTAGGGAAGGAGAGGTCGTCCTCCATTCCGCTAGCTGGGAACGCTTCGGCATCACAGGGAGCATGATTAAGTTCACCATGCTCGCCGTCGTCGTTGCCGTGGGAGTGTTGGAGGCGTTATGGAGGATAGGATTCTTGACTGTTCGTCTTTCTTCTCCCCTCCCCCACGACATGGTACTGAAGTTGCGTTCTTTGCTGCGTGTTGGATCCGCAGGATGTCAATAAATTCGCAGTCGTCAATCGTGCCAGCCATGGGCTACAGATTGCCTATCTTGCCATCTTCACGATCAAGATTGTCGAGTCGACCTACACGGTGGACCATAAACCGCGTTGGGAGAACTATCGCGAGTGCGTCCTCCCCTCGATCCAAAATTATGATTGTTGACAAGTCCCTGCGAACAAAAGTGCCTTCCCGGTGTTGTTCGGAAATGTAATAGGTGTTGCGAACGCAGTACCCAACTTTCCCATCCTCGGATTCTCAGAAACCCCTGTCGGACGCTTCCTCAGCGTCGTCCAGACCTACATCTATCTCATCGACCTCGTCATCTCAGATGTCCGACGACCAATACGAGATTCCATCTCTTTCGACCCTCCACACCCTCCCTTGTTGGAAAAGATCGAATCGCCAAAGTCCGAGGATGCAATTTCCGTCCTCTCCCTCCCTGTTCCCACCACAGAAACTGTTCGATCGGAACAAACCATCCCCGTCCCTGGACCTCCTCTGCGGCCTCCGCGCCCAGATGAGGTGAGGGTGGGGCAGGATGAGATGGGATGGAACGGGCCAGTCATTCGTCGGAGCTCAAACATACCTAGCTGGTTAGGTCCACCTGGAGGACGGGCGACGACGGTTGATGTGGGTGAGAAAGAAGAGGAAGACAAGGAAGAGGGTACGGGGTATGGAAGAGACGATAGACCGTTCAGTGGACCTGTAGCGCCGTCACCCGTTTCATTCAACGGTAGTCAGAGGGAGAGGCCGACTGAGGGTAGCATCATTCTTGGTGGGCCGCCTTCAATGTTCTTTGGCGGAGGACCGAGCAACAATGCCAGACCTCCCCCGTTTGCCCAACAGCAGGAACAACTCCAGCCTGGACAGCTGAACAGGGCTCCGTCAGCCGGTCGCTACGATGGGCGTGGATACCGTCTATCCTCTCCAACTGTCGATCAGCCCTTCATCCTGCCACCGGTTCCCATACCCTCGGCCATCTCTCAACCTCCATCTCAACCCCAATCGCAGCCGCGGACTCCTCGCACGCCAGGTAACAGATCTCCTCCCGCCATACCACCTCCAACTGCCCAGCTACCGCAGATACCTTTAATGTCGAATTTGTCGCGCAACGCCTCTTCGAACGAATCCACGAGCGCGGAAAATATCAAGACGGATTCAGATAAGTCGCGGGCCTCCCTGCCTTCTATACAGAGTGGGGTATCACTCAATAGCGCCTTCTCCCTGTCCAACTTTCCCGTTCCACCGGTCCCAGGAATGGGCGAGGAGGTAGAAGGAAAAGGAAGAAGGGAAAGCTCACTACCGTCGATCTACACGTCGTCCATGCTACCGATGCCGTCAACTACGTCGGTCTTCATCGATGATGAGACCTTCCTATTCGGACCCATCCCCGCCGTACCAAATAATCCAAGGGATTCGAAAACGAGCGTTGCCTCGTCGACAGGGACCGCCAAAGTTGCCGCAGTGAATGTCACGTCGTTCATTGGCGGCGGCAGGGGGAGCATAGGACCCGTGCTTTCGAGTGGTGGAGTAGGCTTAAGGAAGTCCATGCACTCGAAGAAACCGAGTGATGCTCTCTCCACCCTTCCCGAAGGATCCGACCTCTCAGATCCCACCACTCCCAACCCTCTGACACCGACCGAGATTCGTCAAGCTCAATGGGTGGGAAGGACAGGCAGCAACCTCACCCTCCCTAACTCCGCTCCCATCCCTGCGCCAAATCCCAACCCGAATCCGAATCCCAACCCTTCATCCGCTCCCAACTCGTCTTACGCTCCTGACCGGTCATCCCCAACGGGAAGAGGACCCGGCTTGCCCTCAAATCCTCGTCCGAAACGCAAGGCGTCGACGGACTCGGAATCCTCACAATGGACTGCCAGCGCCAACACGACCCCTCTCACGACGGTGGACGGACACGTAATCGCCCAGTCAGGTTCTAACTCTTCAATCTACAGCTACGATCCAAAGCGCGCCTTTGAACGTCCACGTCCTCCACCCCTTCAGCTCATTAAGGAGGTCTCGAATGAGAGACTACCCCTTGCTCAGGATCCTGTGCCTGCGGTTGGAGAGAGGAAGTTTAGGAGCAGAACGGTGGGAAAGGACCAAATTGTGGTTCTGAGGCCGGCAGCGTGATCTTTTAGCTTCTAGATGGAATTGATTGGAGGAACAGGAAGGTATACACTTAATTGTTAGGGTTGTTGAGAATATTTTCTGGTTCTAACATGCACGTCTGCATAGCAAGTCTTGAAGACTCGTATATCCTTATGTATTTCATACCTAGTTCTCATTACTCCTGCGATGCCATCATCATTGGATACCGCTGAACTCATGGAGTACTGCACTGAGAAGGTGAACTCTGCAAAACGAAAGGACGAACACAGAATAAGACCACCCAAGCAAGTCAAAAAGGAAGAGATGAGCAAACATCTTGCTTAAGAGAAGATGAGGGAGTGTAAAGAGAAGAGTTGGTCAGCCTCGCGCAGCTCTTTCCATAACTAAACTCTTTAGCAGCTCGTTCTGCTTCTTCAGCTCTTTCGCTTCCTCCTCCTAATACACCTCATTAGTCAACGCGAGATACGACAGAAGCAGAAACGCACCAGTCCCTTCACCTTAATATCCAGCTCATCAACCGTCCTCTGCAACTCCTCCATTCGCGCCTTCTTCCTCGCTCTGAACCTCACTATATGTACATACGATGAGATTAGGAAAGGAAAGGGAAGAAGGAACAGACCAGAAGCCTCGGTATTTTTCTTCCTCCTCGTGCTCTTCTTCGACCCGCTGCCCGTTTCCGGCTGCTCCTCCTCATATTCATCCTCGAACTCCTCCTCACCCTCCCTCTCTGGGTCTACAGTTGACGAGCCAGCGTCCGAAACATTCGCTGCACCAGGAGCGGACCACATGGCCAGATTGGACAGATTCGCAGGCATGGATGCTGAGGCTGATGCAGCCAATGGCGTCGATGTTAAGGGTGAAGTGAACGACGTTAAAGTAGGAGTTGAGACAGAAGTCGAGGGATGAGCGGGGTATGAGGTACTTGTACGGCGCAGAATCATCCCATGAGTACTCCCACTGGCAACAACTGGAGGAGCTGATGCGATAGCAGTGAGTGAGGGAGGGAGTGGGAAGGTGACGTGAGAGGAAGCGGGAGGGGATGACTTCTTTGCGTAAGTGTGAGGAGAAGAGGCTGACGGGAATGAGTGGGCTGGAGATTGGGAAGGTGCGTGCGTTGGAGGAGGGGGTTGGGATTTGGCGTGAGAGTCCGGGTGACTGTGGTGAGGTATGGGTATTGGATCTGGAAGTGCTGGAACTTTGAAAGTCCCATCCCTGCAACATCCACAGGTTCAACGGCTCAGCGGAGTTCTGCACACACGCAAGGAAGAGGGAACTTACAACGTTTGGCTGAGGGAATCTGCTGCCATCTCCCTTGCAATCCGAATATTATCTCTTGACCTTTTTATGCTTCCTCCAATTGTGCGTCTGGGCTGACTGATGATTGTTTTGTCGACGACTTTCCCTCAAGTTCGCACGTTCAAGGCGTCGAACGGAAATGTTAGCTTCAATGGTGGCTGAATTGGGTGGGGAATTGTCAGGATAAATGCTTCGGGTGCGCGAAACAATGGTGCCTGATTGCGCGACGCTGGAGCAAAGTGAGCACTCGCGGTCAAGGACACTGACATTTGGTTCCGATCTCCGCAATGTTTCGAGTGCAGTGAATATGTGCAGAATATTGAAATATACAATGGCAAATATATCTGATTTGTCAGTGAAGCTTATTGAGGCAGGTTCAATGGTCGATGGATAGTGCTTTTATACGTTCAACATTATACATCATATGAGATACAAGAATGTGCAAAGGAACAAGCAGACTACGAATCCAATGTCATGGATGAAGAGATTTACAAAGACTCCTACTCCCTGAACCTCTTCATCGCTCTCTCCTCTTCCTCTCTCTCGATCTCCCTAATGACCTCCATCTCATCCCCAAACTCTTCCTCCTCCATCTGCTCTGCACCTCCCACTATTACGGTATGAGCATTGACAGGTGTGGGAGGGAACCGTTCCTCGAAAATCTCCCTCGTCCTCTTCAAGAACCCATTTAATTCCATTCCCATGCCTTCTCCAGTTTCTTGCATCTGAAACTGACGCGCATACAAGTCCACAGCCAAAGCGAGGGCGAACTGCCAGCTGTCTGGTTCTCCTCCGACGATAAAAGGGGGATGAGAAGGCGATGAAGTCGGGGCTTGTTTGTTCGGAGCAGGCGAAGGAGGATCCGGCCAGGTCAGCATGTCCTTCATCTGGGGGAGGATGGGATGACGTCCACTGTCGTATCTCTGCCCTGAAGACAGGGAGCTGTAGAAACGCTTGACGAGTGGATCAGCCCGCACGGTCTTGTCTGTGAAATTGGTCACTTGCATCCCTAGCCCACCACGAACGTGGGATGGTGTCAGTAACGTCTTGTGAGATTAGGCGCACACGTCCCCGAAGGGAAGCTGTACCTTCTTTCGTCCGAGCCCGTGATAAGGCGACGTATGCTTGCCCATTTTCAAAGATGCCAGTCATATCGATGCGTACTGAATCGAGGGACGATCCTTGACCTTCGTAACACATTGTCAATTCAACCCTTTCAAGGAAAGGTTCAACGACAGAGGCAGGTGACGACAAACTCTTGTGAATGGTTACTGCCCAAGCGTGCATAAGCGGGAACTGTGCTCGACAGACTTTATTCTCCTTGTCGCAATCCACAACCCAGGTGTACGGCGCTATGATCCTATATGCATCCATCCAGCATCACGTCACATCTTCTAAGAAAGTGGATGGGCACCAACCGTTCTTGTTCGTTCGCAAAGAGAATCTTAGGCAGTATGGAGTCTGATTGTTTGTCGAGAAAGGATTGAGCACTACCCGTCTCCCTGTCAATGCGGGATAAAGAAGCATGATAGAGTGTACCTCTCACGCCGCCAAACTTCAATGGCGTTTTGAGAATTGTCTTGTGGAGGGTGGTAGTCAAGATCTTCGAATCCAATCACCACACCCTTGAAGCAAATATCACTTGCCAGTTTGCGAGCTTAGAATAAACTTACTCGGGATCCATTCACCAGTCCACTCTCAACTGCCAAATTGCACGTCAACAGAACTTGGGTTCCGACTTTGAGTTCCAGAGTTTTAGGTGCAGGCGTATCGTCGAGCTACAGCGCCAGCCTCAACGTCGATATTGCCATCGTTAGTGAGTAGAAATACATACTCGACGCCTGAAGTTCTTTGCAAAATGACCTTTGAAGTCATCAAAGGCTTCAAACGAATAAAGCTGGGTTGTGAGGCGGTTGAACTCGGTCTTGTTCTCCTTTTCGACAGCCGCTTTGCGAGCCATCAGCTTGGTCGGCTATTCAAAAACCCATCATCAGGACACATGATAGAGACAAGGGAACATCAGAGCAGCATACTTTGATGTCGCGATTGGTCAGATTCCTTGAACAATCCTTGATGAAATTGTTGATTTCTTTCACACTTCCCTTCTCGCTATCTCCAATTCGAATCTTGTTGAGAACGCGAATAAACTCTTCATCTGACTGACGAAAGACCTTTGTAAGCTGTTTAGTGACGAAGTTGAGCCTTTGCCATGTTTCTGTCTGCCACACCATCACCGTTGCTGAGCAAATATGATGGAGAAAGAGCAAGATGTACCTGGAAGCAGTAAGTATACGACCGTTTCTCGAGCCCACAATCGAGGCAGGACTTGATCTCATCGGCAACAACGCCACTGTTGCCCCCTCCGTCCGAGCGGGATGGCTTCGGTGGGAAGCGATTGGAGTTGCAGCGGATACAGGTGTCGGGTCCCAGCACTGGAGGGAGCTGAAAGAAATCGCCGCAAGCGATTATTTGTATTCCACCTGATCCAGAGTATCAGCACAAATCCGAGGGCAAGTTGGAACAAGGACGCACCGAATGGCATTTTGCTGCCTTTGAGGTCTTGAGCGATCAAATCGAGTTTAATGAAGAGGTCTGGTTCAGTCTAGTTCCTCGTGTGAAGGCCAGCAGAACAATGCGAAGGCTATGGCCGTACCATCGAAATCTCATCAATTATCAACGTTTGACACCTCCCCCATTCGTTGGTTTTCTTCCTACTCTGCTTGATCCCATCCAGAAGTTCGCCAACGCCTTTGTTCCCCAATCCGACGCCAGCGAAAGAATGTATGGTGCGTCCGCCGATGTTGACGGCAGCGATTCCGGTTGGCGCCGTGAGTGTGAAATTGCAAGGACGAGAGGAGAGCATGCCCTTAATCCTATGAAAGCCAGCTGTGAAACTTCGCTGAGGAAAGGAGGCTGGAGACTACACACTCTCCCAGAAGGAAAGATTTCCCCACACCGGCAGAACCTGTAAAGAAGACGTTTCGTCCATTCCTAACAAGGTCAAGGACTTCAAGCTGCTCTTCGGAGCATAGTGGATCTTCGAAAGGAAACTCCTCTCAGCATATGGTACATAAGGAAGAAGCCGTACCTGGATACCAATCGTCACCCGAACCTCTTGTGACTCCTTGAGTCAATCCATCAAGAACAGCTACTTCCTCCGTTCCTGTCTGTTCTGGCTCATATTCTTCAATACTGCTTTGCATGACCTTGCTAGCTTGATTTCCGACGTAGCCGTAGTCGTTCAAAGCTTTCAATCCTAGTTCTCGTTCCCGTCGTGCCTTTGCTAACCTGGCCGCCTGCTCCTTCTTCCTCATGATCTCTTCTGGCGAATCTCCTTCCACTGCTTGGTCCATTCCGTCGAGAATTGGGAGATATTCCTGTCCACTTCGTTCTCTCGCAAATACCTCGGGTCTTCTTTGCCTAACTGCAGCTCCTTGATTCGCGACATGGCCATAAGCGTTCAGATATTTCAAACCCAATTCTCGCTCTTTTTTCGCCTTTTCCAACTTAGCCTCGAGCTCCCTCTTCCTAATAGTCTCCTCCCGCCTCTTAATAGCGTCCTTCCGCTTGTCCTCCAAACTCAAGGATGCCCTATTCGGGGAAGGGCTTAATGTGAGGTCGATAATATTGTTTGTGCGAGTGAAAATCGGTGTTTCCAGGAGAGAAGGAATGTATATTGGCGCTGAAGACGAAGATCCTTGATCTTGGCTTTGAATCTCAACTTGTGATTCGTATCCCGTGATTCGTGAGGGAGCACTTCCAATTTCAGTCGTGCTGAGAGGGGTGGATTCGCGAGCTGAAGATGAAGATGACATGTGACTACGACTGCGTCTTTCGGCAGTAAGGGGACAAGAAATAGGCGGCTGAAGTGGTAGCAAGCTGGCATTGTACTGCGCTTGGCTGATAAGTTGAGCGTTTGGGTAGTCTGCGTCGCTTTCGTCAGCCTTCATTCACGCTTGCCTCAAGTGGAAATGCTTACACTGAGAAGATGCAGCGGGCAGTTCCTCGTACTCTTCAATATCGTCTTCCTTCTCCTGAATCCTGACCCCGCCAACTGAAGCTGGTGGGCTTCCACTCCCTTGAAAGGGATTGTAATTCGAAAAATACGACATTGGCAGTGTTCCTGGGGATTGATAGCGAAGCCGATGGTTTATATGGAGTACCAGTAGGAGCAGGAGTGGCCAGAAAGGCAACTGCCGTTGGAATGTTGAATATCGAACGCATCGAACGCGTGGAGTCAAAACCACGTGTCACGTGAGAGGTTCAAAAACACACAAGAGAAAGATGGTGGTCGAGACTTGAGGAAGGAAAATGTCAATTAGGGAGTTGAGGATGATATTACAATAACGGCATGAAACCATGTGGGTTATCGAGGGTGGGTGCGTTAAAATTTTGACTGGTCTTGTAGGTATTGCAGTATCTGCTGCATGAGACTATCAAAGTTGTCTACCTTGCGTAGAGTAGAGGATGGATGTTAAAGATGCGATGGAGACGCGCTGCATACCCAATCTTGTCATTGAACCACACCTCCGTGAATTATGTGCCAGATGGTTTTATCAGTCGAGGTCCATGCTTCTTTCTCCATTGTCTCCATGTGTTTACTCCCATAATGGGTTTCCATCATTAAAGATAACTTCATGTGTCTGACCGTCTATTAATTTAGGGATAAGAGGTGGAAGACACATGCTGGAGAGTTTCTTAATCTACACTGAACTCACACTTACACAGTGGTGCCCTAATGAAACTTTGGCCTCTCATGGTTTGCTAAATACTTTCATAAAGTAATCTGTGCCAGAATTGCGCGCATCGTCTGTAGAAATGGGAATACAAAGATGGCCAGCGCTTGGCATCGAAAGGTCTCAAAGTTTCATGCGAGGAACCGACAGAAACGACGAGAAAGCATCAGGCTCATGGAACCGAACGCATGATTGGCCACTCTTCTTACATGGCCCTTCTCCATCTTTCCTAACCACGAGTCAGACGACGCGGTTCGAAATGGAGTGTCGCAGGACGGGTCTCAGGCTGAGAATCGTTCATTCGAGTAACTGTCTTCGTTTGCTACCATAACCTCTGAGCTACATATAAATTGTCGTTCTGTGTGTGTATTCAGTGAAATGTTCTCGCCAATGGTTCGGAGAAAAAAGGAAACATCTTGTTCTGCATCTGATATCCCACGACTGGTCGCAGGTTTAATGCGACGGAGAGAGAGAGAAAAGGATGTCAGAGGAGTTTGAGATCTAGACAAGAAAATATCATTGTTTTATGTTTACGAAGGAGATTTCGATCTCGACATTATTCGCACACCGAAGCTATTTAGGCTGAGAGAGGCAGGGTATATAGGATCTCCTCGAGAGAAAGAACAAGCTGGGGAGAAGAAGAATGACCACTAAAAACCCAAAAAGGCCTCGCAGATTCAAAGAATGATGAAAGAGTGTGGAAGGAAGGAGTGTGTATGAAAGGAAAAGAAAGGATGCTGTGATTCTCAGAACTCGATTGGATGGCGAAATATAGGCACAGATGAAATGTGAACAACCGAAAGAATCGAAAACAACCCGACTGATAAAGACGAAGACATTCATGCTTTTTCAAGTTAACAGCTGACGGACCTTTTGGTTGAGTGATCAGGCACTGAAGAGAAAGTCCTTCAATCAAGGAGCATGATTATTGGATTCGTGCGAAAGATAGGTAGGTTGTAGGTAGGGTGAGAGAGTAAGGTGAGGGAGGTAACACGGGTTGACTAGGAGAAGAAGGTGTAGAGGCAATTTGATCGCGAGTGCTGAGGAACCCGAGGAAATCAATGAAAATGCAAGACAATGGAAATGTGTACTCGATGAGGATTAAAACTGAGGAAGGAGGTACTACTGTAGGGATTCGTTACGTGTAGGATGACTGGATGGAAATGGGAGGAGAATAAGTTCTTGTGAATAAGAAGAACAGACTGAAGAACAGAAACCGCAAGGTCCCATTTCCCACGACTGAACAGAGAACTTGAAGAGAGGTCGTGAATGTATCGTGCCCATAGCCCAGGGGGGAGGAGGATGAAAATTGAACGTCAGGTGAAGGTTGGGAATCGAAAATGATACGACTGATCAACCGCATCGGCAAGTCAAAAACTTGACCAAGTTGAATCCTCCACCCTGTTGACCATTCTGACCATCATCCTGATCCATGAACTCATTCCCATTCGTCTGACCCACCACCTCCTCCCTCTGTTGCGCCGGTCCGGCTCTCGGACTCAGACCAGGCGGTGTCATCCTCCCTTGTCCACGGGAGTACGAAGCGTCGTAGGTATCAGAGTAGCTACCTTGTTGAGTCGCATAAGGATGGAGTCCCTGACTCTGACCGCTTTGTCTCTTCGTCGGCGCAGGAACACCAGCGACGGCCACGTTCGATCCTGGCTGGCCAACCTTCGAGTTTCGTGCTCCCTTCGATCCATGACGAACGAGAGCTGGGGAGGGAGGCACGACCGCTCCACCTTGTTGGGATGCACGCTGAGCATGCCGTTCCGCTCGTTCTCGTTCTCTATCCCGATCGCGCGGCAGACCGGATTGCCGGTGGTGACGGTCGTTGTACGCTTGGGAGCTGGACAGGATCGCGCTCGTCGACTGCATACACGGGCCCTCTTCAATCCATGGCCCTTGCAGCAGAAGGAGAGGACGAGGACGAGAACGCACCGGACCAGCTTCCCATCCCTTTCCGTTGTTCAGAAGCATCCAATCATATACTCCATCCTCCGGTTCTCCCGAATTTTTCAGAACCTTAGTAAACAGTTCCCTCAAGAAATCATAGTCGGGAGTCTCCTCGAAGCCCAACTTTCTAACATAGTTAAGATAGATGCTGAACTCCTCTATCGAATCACAAAGCCGCTCAGTTTTAAACCTCACACCACGAACAAAAGCGAAAACGGACCGGGGAAACCCTCAGCGAGCTCCTTTATGGGAGTGCTCTGCTTCTTCTCTCCAATTTTCTCGTACTTCTGCTTGTTCGTAGCCGCCTTCAAACCTTGCCAGGGCAGCCCACCGCGAAGGAAGTACATAAAGACGTGACCGAGCGCCTCAAGGTCGTCTCTCCGACTTTGTTCTGCGTATTATGCCGCTCAGCTCTTAGACCAACACCCACACCCCATCGTGCATGGTGTGAGGAGAAAAAGAGTACGAACCTCGACCCAAATGAGTGTTGATGCTCATGTACCTAGCAGTTCCACTCAAACTCTTCCTTTCCCTATAAGGGATGTGTTGTTTCGTTTTCGGGTCTCTGTACTGCTTTGCCATACCGAAATCAACGACGTGAATGACATTGGCGTGTTTCGTCCCCGGTCTTCCAATCAAAAAGTTGTCTGGTTTGATATCTCTATAGATCAAGTTCTTCTCGTGGATGGTCTGGACTCGTGTTAACTGCACCAATCATCCTCGCCATGAGTTATGTTGACACGAAGATAGCTGGAGCCGACTAACCATCTGCTTGGCCGTCATGACCACTGTCTTGGTGCTGAACTTCCTGCCGCACATATCAAAGAGATCCTCGAGCGAAGGGCCGAGGAGGTCGATGACGAGGATGTTGTGTAATCCTTCCTGTCCAAAGTAATAGACCTGCGGGACTCCGGCTACGCATTGCACTTCCGTCACTTCGCACTTCTGGAACAGAAGGGAGCAGACGCACGAGAACCAGCGAGGATTTTATATGTCCGATACTCATCCCGGAGCTGAGGAGCATCACTCTTTCTCGGTTCCTACCATCACCAACCAGCCATCCGGAAACAATCAACACCGTCTTCCTTCCAACCATAACCTTCTCCCTTCTCTCCCAATATCACAGAGAGGAAAGACACTTACAAACTTGATAGCGACCGTTTGACTATTGAGCAGATTTGTACCTACCACCATCAAAACCACTCAACATCACGGAGACAACGGGCCGCACAGCACGGAAGGGAAAGGGGCTAAGGATGAGGAATGTTGACAAGTACCTTCGAAAATGACACCAAAAGATCCCTCTCCAATCTTCCTTCCCACTCGGTAATGAACTCCGACTACATTGGTTGCGGAAGAAGAGGAAGAAGCTGAGTGAACTGAGTGTTGAGTCGCCATTCCTAATCCGTTCCTTATGCGTTCTGGCATCCCAATCCGCCCGACAAACCAATTGGAAAAGTCAGAAGAGTTGTTACTCGACGAATGGAGGGTGAAGAATGGGCGGAAGGCAACTCCCTCCCCCATGCATGCGGAGCAAAATGAAATGAGGTCACTCACAGTCAATACCCTATTCCACCAAGCCAGACGACGCACTAATCCCTCCTACTAACCGGATAGATTGGAATGAGTGCGAATAAAGGCAACAAGGAGAGGATGAAATTACGTTGGTGCTAAGGGGCAGGGCAAGAAAATTCGAGGTGGAGAGGTACAAGGAAAGAATTCTCTATCGAATTATAAGGAAACTTGGGCTTTTACTGTGGTCAAAGTAAGGACACAGGGCCAACGAAGCGTACTGAGGGCGAAGGGGAAACGGAGAAATGGCGAGGTGGTCGTTGTGGAGGAGGGAACAGGAAGCGGCAAAGCAAATTTCACTGGATCACGCGGAGAGCCGGGTCACGCACCCTCAGAAGCTTTCACAAAGAATTCTCCTCGCGTTTATCCATAGACTTTCCTAAGTTTCTGCCTAATTGCTAAGCTGCAGTGGAGCTGAGAATCCCGCGAAGTTAGAGCAGGGATCAGAGATCCCGAGAAGAGAATCCGAAAAGAAATTTACAGGGTACGGCTAAAGTATATGGCATCGAAAGAAACAGAGCTCGAGCATTTAAATCTGAATGAAGGAATGAATCGATATCTACGATATCTAGACAGAAAATGAGAATCAGGCTCCCCTGCCGCGAGGGGAGAGTAATCGAAATCCACCGTCCACCTCAACAAACCGAATCCGAATCAAATCACAATCGTCCAATCATGTCCCTCTCGTCAACCATTTCTGTCCTCCCTTCTCTCTAAGGTTCCTCTTCCCCCCAACCATTACCGACTGCACCAAGACAGTGTCCCATGACCTCCCTGTTTGACTCGTTTGTCTCACTCGAGTATTGTATTGGTTGATGTTCACAGGTCCTCCAAAGGCAAGGGCAAGCTACCCCACCTCCTCATCGCCCGGCTACTCCCACTGCTACTCCCACCGAAAAGCGATCCCAAACCAGCCTGTTCCAAGTCGGACTCGTCGAGGGGACAAGGAAACTTAGCCGAAGAATGGAACCTGCACATCAAACCGACATATCAGCACACACACACACACATCTAAGAACTCGAACGAGAAAGAGAGTGACATACGAAGGACTGATGCTAAACAGGACGACTTTAATCTTCAACGTCAATTTATAATCGACCTCCAAATCGGTAGCCTTCTGACCCGTGAATCCGCACTTTTTGATCAAGTCCTGGAGGATCTGGAGGGAAGGATCGAGGGAAGAAGTGTAGTTGATGGAGAAGGGGAAGTGGATGGTATTGTTCGAATGAGACGGGATAGTCACATCATTCAAACTCCCTCCTCCGAGAGCGACGTCGTCGAAACCTGGATAATACGCTTGCGCGGTGATCTTTTCGAAGGAGGCACCGAAGACTGTCCATCCAGTTGAAGTCAGTTGAGTTCTGGAGAGGTTTAGGACGGAGAAAACGCACAGTTGGGGTTCACGACTCCGATCTAGATTATAACACTTAACTTGCTGCAGTCCGGAAGACACAGGAAAGACATACGTTTAGGTTGAAGTTGAGCATGAACCCGGAATTGACGACTTGTACTTCTGATCCATTGCTCGGTGGTTCGATACCATTGAACTGAACATTAGGAGGGCGGACCCATACTGTCTCTCCATCATTCACAATCCCGAACGAGAACAAGAGAGAGCATACACAAGAATCCAGCGACGATACCGACAAGCAAGATGACGATGACGACGATAGTACAACAACAGCACCTCCCAATCATCCTCTTCCTCCCGCCCTTCATAAACTCACCCTGATGTTCTTCCTGCCTCCACATCCTCAGTCCCTCCTTCTTCGGGATAGTTCCCTCCGCAGCCGCGAACGCCGCCACGCTTCCTCTGTTCGGATGGAAACGAGGAGGAGGGAGGTCAGGTTCGAACCCCTTCTCGCGCGCCGAGGCGTACTCGTCCGCCATGGTCAGTGTGGACGATTTCTCTTCCCCGTAGTATCCGGGTGAGTTGTGGTATCCTGGGGACGGCGGGGGAGGCGCATTGTGGTAGCTCCCGCCGGGAGACGGAGGTGGGTAGGAGTAGTCGACTTGGTGGGAGGAGTAGTATTGCGGGGTGGCGTAGTTGTCTTGGTGGTGTTGGTATGACATATTCGCTGCTTAATTAATTAATGACAATAAGCAGGAATAGTCGTAATGCTGCGTAAGAAAGAGGGAGGGAAGGAGCGACGAGGTGGGAGTTAGCAGTGTTTGTCCTGATTTGTTTGGCACAGCACTATATTTCCGCCCGTCGCATTTATCTATGACCTCACCATCAAGTCCCAGCAATCTAGCAAGCTAGGAGGCACAACTCTGCCACGAAACAGCGATAAAGAGAAATATGAAAGCACTCTTTGGAAAAAAGAAGAGGCAGTCATCCACCTCCAGTCCTTCCACCAAATTCTCCCTTCTCCCTTCCCCACGTCTCCCTCCCGCCTTCGCCATGTCATCCAGCACCCTCTCGCCCTTGCCTCACAAGAACTTGTTAGTGTCTGTCGGCAAGGAAGGAGTAGTCATCAGGAACGCAGTCAAAGGTGGAGAGGCAGTCGTGTGTCGATGGACTGCTAGAGGGGAGGATGCAAAGTTGGAGCTTTTGGAAGGTGAACAGGAAGATCGAGGGGGAGAGGGAGATGGACCGCGGTGCGAGTGTGATGGGATTGTAGGACTCTTGAAACTCTTTAACGGTGCGTCATCTCTACCTTGCGTCCGTCTTTGCCTCAACGTTAATCTTTCCCACTTAACTGAGATTGCCCATCAAGCGATCTTGCTTGCTTTTGATGGTTGTTACCTGTTTGCTCCGGAATTCTGAAAGAGCAACACCGGAATCTACAGTATTCTAATCTCCATACAATCAAGTTGTCTTCCTCCTGAGCACACGAAGGGATGACATGGAGAGAGAGAGAAGATGATAGATGACGTCATGCTCCTCTTGCCAGGGCAGAAGCATTAAGCAGTAGATCTGATATGTTTGTCTTGTCTTTTGACTTTCCTTCATTGCCTGCAATGCATTTAAGAGTTATGAGAATATAAAAGCAGCAATGATGGTGCAATGTTTCAGAAGCTGATCATCATTTTGCAGATACCTATCTTCTTTGCATCTCCGCTTCTCACACAGTAGCGACCCTTCCCTCCCCTTCATCCTCACCAACGAACCCCAACTCTCACCGGATCAGAAAGATCGACCAAATTCTCGCGATCCCCTTGAACTCTTCTCGCGCATTACCAGCCTTACAAAAGCATATAGAGCGTTTGGCACAACTGCGATCATCACAGGCACCCGCGAAGGCTGCCGTACCCCAGACGCCCACAGAAGAGAAAGATCCAGAAGTCGGGATGACGGATGCAGAAGCTACAGAGACGGAGGACGAAACTGAGACTGAGAGCGAGAACAAGATGGAGAAGCCAAAACGTCCGACCCAACTCACAAAACTCTTGTGGCGTTCTAACTCCCGTCGTTCCGTCAGAGATGGAGTCACAAGGTTGGGATCCCTTCCGCTCCCTCCATCGCCTCCGAACGAGAAAGAGGAAGCACCTGAGAAGGACCCAAAGCAACCGGACCCCTCTGCAGATGTGGAGAAGGACGAGAACGAAGAACAGCCTGTCGTACAGGTCAAGGATAACTCGCCGTCTCAGGTGGTCGCTGAACCAAGCTCGACAGAACCACCTGTCCAACCGACTTCGAATACGAGTGGACCTGAAAAGCCACCGTCGCAGGTGGAATTGGACCAGAAGATCCTCAGAGAAACGATTCGAGAGTTCAAGGGGATGTACTTTAGCCCGGACTTTGATGTGACCAATTCCCTTCAGCGAAGATTAGGGTCTACGTTGACTCGTTCGTCTGCCACGGAGGTGAAGGATCCGAAGATGGGAAAGGGGGAATCGAAGTCGTCCTCGTCTTCAGATGGGAGGCGGACGTCGTCCGCTGAGAATCCCCTCATACCGTTGTGGAGGAAGAGCGACAAACGGTTCTTCTGGAACCTCAATCTCGTCAAACCACTCATCAGCGCAGGCGTGAGCATCATTTTCCCCTCGGTCCTTGATGAATCCGCTGACACGAGTCGCACAGCTCCATTCTTTCATCTATCCTATTCAACAAGGATTCGTCTCCTACGCCGCTCTCGCATTGCCCTCTCAACCTGAACTTGAAGCCGAGCTCATAATCATTAGTCGAAGAAGCGCTGAGAGAGCCGGATTGCGATACCTTCGACGAGGGGCGAACCAAGATGGGGAAACTGCCAATTTCGTCGAAACCGAAATGATCCTTGTCACAGAGGTGCGTCTGCTACTCGTTGGTTTATTTTAACTTAGTTGGACGACAGAGAGAGGGCAAAAAGCACTTTTCTAGCTTTGTCCAAACTCGTGGTTCCATCCCCGTTTATTGGTCTCAGGTTTGCATTCTCCCTCTCCCCAACCGAGGAGGCGCACCATGTTAATAGTTATCGCCAGTCCCCATGGTCCCTTAAACCAGTCCCGATCATCGAACGAACACCTGCAGATAGACTTGCCGCCCTCACAGCCCATTTCGAAAGTCAGACGTCGATCTATGGACGACAAGTGATCGTCAATCTTGCTGAGCAACATGGCAAGGAAGGCGTAATAGTCCAAGAATACGAAGACAGAGTGAAGGAGATGGGGAGAGACGACGTCAAGTATTTCGCTTGGGATTTCCATAAGGAGACGAGGGGGATGAAATACGAAAATATTGCGCTGCTAGGCGCCGAGCTTAAGAAAGATTTGCAGGACATCGGGTTTGTCGATTACACTTTCTGCTTCATCTTGTGTTTAAAGGAGCTTATCGCAGATCCTTCTGGTTCTCTGATGGAGATGTCCTTGCAACTCAGAATGGTGTGTTCAGGACCAATTGTATGGACTGCCTCGATCGCACGAACGTCGTCCAGGTAAGCCTCCAGTTTTCAATATGCCACATGAATGCATTGAAATATTGTAAACAGTCAGCTCTTTCGCGTTGGATGCTCACCTTAGAGTTTGAGAGACTGGGAGTGTCCATTTCAGACGATCCGTCGAAGCACGAGGAGCTCGATAAGATCCTCAATGTCATGTGGGCCGACAATGGGGATGCCATATCTCGACATTATGCAGGTACAAGCGCCTTGAAGGGGGATTTTACTAGGACTGGAAAACGCAACTGGCGTGGGATGGTGAGATTGCTTCAATGTTATTCCAGGCGTTGATTCTTGGTGTAGGTTAACGATGCGACGAATTCTCTGGCCAGGATGTTCCAAAATACAGTAGCGGACTACTTTAAACAGGCAGGCTTTATTCTTATGGCTTTCTCAATATCTGACTTGTGAACGTTGTGACCGTGAACAGTCAGTCATAGACTACTTCCTCGGCGTCAACCTCAGCCCCGCGAACTTCTATTCCCTCACCTCGCTGGGTGCGGATCCTGGCGAACTCCTTCGACTGACCAACATTCGAAAATTGGCGATCGACACTGTTGCGCAGGAATGTATGGAGGCAGAGGAGACAAAGATAGGAGGATGGACTATGCTCAGTCCCACTGAGAGGGACCGAGTAAGGAGCGATCACTATGAGGAGAAGGTTCTGTTGATGACCGAGAAAGCGCTTTATGTCGCCAGTTACGAATACAGCCTGCAAAAGGTCCGTCACGGTCTGATCAAGGGAAACTGTCAAATCTGAAAACTAACAGGTCAGAGAGTTCGTTCGGATCCCCTTGATCGATATCACTCGCATTCAGAGAGGCGAGCGCTCTACCATTTCTACCGTCATTTTCATTGACCACTGAATTTAACAGGCAGTTACATCCTCTCTTCGCTCGACGCGTCAGCGCGGGATGGGGAAGAGAACTACGGCTTCATTGTCTTCTACAGCCCCCACGACTCTGTCAGTCGGGCTCGCACCTATACCATTCGGAATAAGAATAGATCTCGAGCTTCATCCACACCTTCAACACCACCAACACCTTCCGACTTGGTGGCAGGTGGCGCTGTGGAGCATTCCTTCGCGTTCAAAGCCATGCGAAAGGATCTGATCCGCATCGCTGCCACTGGGTCGTTTTTCGCCAATACGAAGAATAGCGCACTACCAATGTACCCGGAAGACGAACCTGGAAAGACTGGCAAAGATAGTGTTGGATTGCTGGTCGAGAAGATCCAGAAGGAATGCATCAGAGTTGGTGGTACAAGTGAGGAAGACAAGGAATTTGTGGTGGAGAAGGATATAATCAGGTCCGTCATTGCTTTACAAATTTGGATAAGTTCATTTTTGTCCTATAGTTTGACTGATGCCGAGAATGCTACGTCAATCATCACGAGGATAACGCACAATCTCAAATCGTACATCTGGTTATAAATAGCGAGGGATCTCGAAGATGTTATTTATTTTCAAAGCTAGCAAACACGAACAGGCTGCAAGTTATGTTGAGGTACGATTCCTTTGATAGATTTCGAGTACAAGTACAGTAAATTTCCAACGCCATATTTTCTTACTAAGCGTACTTTTCTATCTCTAACTCCCTTCGTTGGAAGTCAACCATGAACCCACAGCATACTTGAATCTGCTCTAAAGTGACAGCGTTATATGACGAAATCCTAATGCCTACTCCTCCTAGTCAGAACAATGTCTCTAAATAGTGGACAAGGAAACGAACCTCCAACATCACGATGACCCTTGATTTGTTTCAGTCCAACTTTCTCGCCATCAGTCAAAAACCTCTTCTCTCTCTCCTCCCTCCTCCCTTGATCGTGAAGCAAATATTTAGCCTGCTTCTCTGCTCTCCCTTTTTGATTGTTGGAATGTAGAATCCTTCACTGTTGTCAATAACGTCGTACAACTTGTGAAACTTCTGGGAGCATAGCTGTTCGTAATATTCCAAACCGCCTTTGGCGAGGACATGCTTGAGAAAGAGACCGCAGATGTAAATTGAGAAGACAGGAGGGGTGTTGTGGAGTGATTGCGTGCGAGAATGTAGATGGTAAGACATCGCCGAAGGAATTGGCTGAGCCCCATGCGCCACGGCTGCATCGGGGTTGACTGTCAAGACAAAATGAGCATTAATCGAGCCATAATAGCGTGCATGAGAAAACGACGAACCAATCAAGTCCTCTCGTACAAACACCACTGTGACTCCAGTTGGACCAATATTTTTTTGGGCACCTGCGAATATGATACCAAATTTTGACCAGTCGATTTTGCGCGTCAAAATGTTGCTCGACATATCACTCACGAGTGGCACTTCCTTGGTACTGTACGGCAGCTTGTCAAATGGAAAAGAGGGCGAGTATTCGAGTCCTTGGATCGTCTCGTTATCGCACATGTATACAAAAGCTGGCGGTTTTTGAGCATCGTCGGGACTGGAGAAGCGCCATTCATCGGTTGGAGGGATGGTTGAAAATCCGTTCGATTCACCCGAACAGACGACATTGACTTTGAATCCCAGCCTCTTCGCTTCTTGAGCCGACTTCGAACTCCAAGCGCCAGTAATGCAGAAATCGGCGACGAGCGGTTCGACATCTTCCTTGGTCTCGTTGTATTTCATCTTGTACCAGCTCATCAAGTTCATGCACACCGCACCAAATTGACCCGTTCCGCCTCCTTGCATCCATAGGATCTTGAAATTCGAAGGGACTTTGAGGATTGTTCGAAGATCATCTGTAGCCTCTTTGATGATCTTGTCGAATTCTTTCGAGCGGTGAGAAATCTCGAGGATTCCAATTCCGGTTTGAGCGAAGTCGAGCAGGGAAGGGATTGAGGCTGTAATAACCTCGGTAGGAATGGGACAGGGTCCTGAATTGAGATTGATCGTTTTCGACCTCCGGGTCAGAGGTTCTCGTTGGAGCAGTGGTTCGTCAATTTGTTCTCCCTCCATTTCGTTCCTGTTAATTCGTTAGTACCTCTTCCACGCCCTACCACTTTGAACACATACCAAAAAATGTCGTCTGTGCTGACTCCTGCTGAGTTCTGCTGGGTTTTGCGACTTGTCGATCGATCGTCCTCGTCCGGACATCAGACACAGCTCGGAACCGCAGTGACCGGGCGGACATTCGGGAATGTCGAAGTTGCCACGTAGCACAGATTCTTTTCAAAAGCAGCGGCTGGCTGAGCATCCCCATCCCAAACCACATCCACTACCACAATGAAGTCTCAACTTCTCGTCGCCGGTGCAATCTTGCAATCCTCCCTCGTCCTCGCTGACGCTTCTGCCGTCAAGGTAGGCATTCATTCGTCCTCAGAATTGTAAACTAACAGTTTGTCGTGGAGCAGACCTCGTCCGTTTCTGGATTCTTCGTTGAACAATTCCAGGATGGAGATTGGGAGAACAAATGGTCTCCTTCGGAAGCAACGAAGGAGGGATACGGAGGAGGAGAGACGATGCAATACAGTGAGGCTTTCTTCTTGGATGCCATTGGGAATACGAATATTGAAGAGTCTCGTAGGCGGAGTGTGGAACGTCGAGGAGCCCACAGTGTACCCTGGATTGAAAGGTGACAAGGGTCTCGTGGTAAAGTCGACTGCAACCCACCACGCCATCTCGGTGCCTTTCGCCTCCAAGCTCGATCCCAAGGGAAAGAAGAGCTTTGTCGTCCAATACGAGGTCAAACTTCAGAAGGGACTTGACTGCGGTGGAGCTTATATCAAGCTTTTGACTGATGGCGAAGAAGGCATTCAGGCTAAGGTATGTACCCTTTTTTTGGTTCTTGAGGACGAACACGTGTTGACGTGTTGTATTTCATCGAACGCAGGAGTTCTCAGACAAGACACCATACACCGTGATGTTTGGACCCGACAAGTGCGGTGGAACTCAGAAAGTCCACCTCATCATCCGTCACCAGAATCCCCTCACTGGCGAGTTCCAAGAAAAACACTTGAAGAACCCGCCTATGCCTAAGACCGATAAATTAACTAATCTATACACACTTATCATTAAGTGAGCATTTTCGTATGTCCTGTGTAGGGAAAACAGGCTGAAAGAGAAATAGCGATGACCAGACGTATGAAATCAAGATTAACGATGAGTCCGCCAAGTCTGGATCCCTCTTGGAGGACTTCCAACCTCCCTTCAACCCACCCAAGGAGATTGATGATCCCGAGGACTCTAAACCCGAGGATTGGATTGACAACCCCAAGATGGTCGACGTAAGCACCACTTTACCCCTGTCTGAGTCGTTCTCATCCGCCTTTTCGTCCAGCCTGACGCAGTTAAGCCTGATGATTGGGATGAGGATGCTCCTATGGAGATCCCTGATGAAGAAGCCGAGAAGCCTGAAGGATGGCTTGACAACGAACCCGCGACGATCCCCGATCCTGATGCCGAGGTCCGTTTCTTCCCCTTAGTCGACAGGAAGGCATGCTGATGCCAGTTCAGAAACCCGAAGAGTGGGACGATGATGAAGATGGAGATTGGATCGCTCCTTCCGTTCCTAACCCCAAGTG
>MU271778.1:0-16708 GCA_021432655.1 Atractiella rhizophila
TTCTTTCCCGCGGTTTCCAGTTCGCAGACGGTAATCGCCCGCTAACTGTTCGCTTTTTACCATCAACATTTCTTTGTCGATAACGTTAGTTTCAGTTGCATTTGACTGTCATGAACACATCGTACCGCCGCACACCTCGTCCAGCAGGGAAGCCAGCGCGAAATCGAAACAAGAAGCGCCTGCCATTCGATCCTATTCCTTTCCTCCACCCTACTCCAGATGCAACTGTGACTACCGACGTGTCGGACGATGTCAAAGCAGAGGGAATGGTCGTGGTGGATGGTAATTTCGGTGGACCTGGTGTGGATAGTGAGCTTGGAGAACACGTTATTGAGAGCGTGCAGATCTGTGCGATGGGGAGTAGAGATGAGCAAGGGCGATACATTGCCCTCGAGACAGTGAGCCTGAAGGAAATGAATGAACAGGCTTAATGCATACATCCTCACTAATTCATGATCAGACTAAACGTTGCCGCCACTTGATATCAATTTACTGTAAACGGACAATCAATTAATCATCATTGTGGTGTCATACCCTCGTTCTCGTTACACTCGTTATTCTCGTCTCGTCTCACACGACTCGCTCACCGTACATGGGAGATTACGGGGAAGACCTGTTATTTACGGTACATTTGTGCCTACTTCAATCCACCACCTTCTCGGTTTTCTACCAGTGGGTTGTGCTATGGCCAAGTTCTGAGCAAAGATCTGGAGAACAACGCCGTAAGTTACAGCCTTGGATCCCACACGTGCACCTCTCTTCCCAGTGCTACGGTGAACTGACGCTGCCTATTAGCTTATTCCCTACCATGACAATTTTGAGCCAAATGCAATGTTTTTCGTTTCAATCGCTGCCTATCGAGCTTCAGACGGAAGTTGTCGATGAGCTTGCAGTGCTGGAGCCCCATCGCCAAACACTTATTTCTACGAGCCGAGTCAATCGCGGGCTCAGGAAGCTTTCTATCCGCGTCCTTTTCAAAAGTATTTATCTGTCTAATTCCCGGTATAACCCAACAAACAATCACAGATGGCGGGTTGATTTCTCGACGCCTCTAGATGACCTTCCTCTGTCATACTTGTCCTACATTCAGATTGTTCACATCAATCTGCATGAAGACATCTGCCTCGATGAGGATTCTAGATATCCTGTTGGTGACGATTCTGATGGACGTCCCGTTCCTTTAATGCAATTAGTGGATCTAGCCATTTGCTTTCGAGATGTAACCACCAACTGCCATTCTCTTAAGGAGGTCTTTATTCATCTTAAGTTTAAGGAAGGGATCGATTCACATGGAACAGCGTCAGCCAACTACTCGGGGCTTGTAACGACTGACTTCAGCTCCCTTGTTGACCAAACCAAGTTTTGCGTCAATAAAATCCGACTTGGCTTTCATGTACACTTCAGTTATTCAGATTTTGATTGGATGGAATCACATACGAGAATCGAGGTTGCACTCCGTAGGATGACCCGGCCAGACATGATTACAAGCATCGAATGTCATTCCGGCTTCACAGCGGAGTTTGTTTTGCAATCGTTACTGTCATTGCCAGCGGTCGAGCAACTTTCTTTGGGTACTTGCAGCATCCCGGTTCTCGTGTCGCCGGCACAAACCAGCCTTCGTCATCTAAGCATTGATGCTGGATGGACCGACTTGTGTTTTGGCCATTATCCGGGGGATGTGGAGTGGGAGTGCTCTTTCAGTCTTGTCAGAACTTTTGCTGCCACTTTACAAAGCGTGCGCATACGCCACTACTTTGGACTTCGCGAAGGACTACATCGCGAGCACCCACCTTTCCAGTATCCCAACCTAAAACGATTCCACATATGCTACATTCAGCCTGAGTCTCAGCGAGAAAAGGAATGGTCTGCAGATGTTAAGGAATACCTACTTGATCAGTTGCGGCTCATAATAGGCGAGTTTTGCGTGTGCCCTTTGGAGGTTTTTGGGTTTTCGGAAAGCTATTCGTTTGATGCACGAGCTTCGGCAGGACTTTGGATTCTACCTACGGCTTCTGCGGAGAATGAGGAAGAATTCCAAGCGCCAGTTGCCTCGAACCGTTCTGAAACTACTCCGGCTTTTGTTGCTTACTTCATTGCGAAGAAGAGGAAGGAAGGTTACCTCATGAATATCAAACGAGTGGATCTTGGACAGTCTACTTTCGATTGCTTGACCAGAACAACACAAGGAGTCATGTACTCGGGCGAATTGGCAAAACTAGGAATTGTGACTAGGAGGGGGTGTCGTGAGGAATAGCTTGTCCAGACTTAAATATTATTGCAATAAACATGTATCAGATTTCAGGCTCATAGTAGGTACAGGACAATGGACATTCTATTGAAACTAATATGTGATCACTGATAAAAGAATGAAGGAATGGCTAGAATAAGAAGGATAAGAATGATGGTGAGGGAGATCCAAGTTTCATGGAACTACTAATACAGTAGAGAATGAATATGGGAGAATGAATATGGGAGAATACCAACGGACCAAAACAAATTGTACAGAGCTAGGCACTGATTGGAAATGACACGATGAGCAGAGAAAGCAGGCAAAAGAGCGAAGAAGCCAATCCAAGCCAAGAATAGAGGAGGTGGCTTGGAGGCGAATTGTGGCCAGAAGCGTAAGCAATAGGATAGTGAGGAGGTGGGTTGGATGGAAAGGTTGGATTCATGAAGCTGTTGCCACTACTGAAAGCCAGAGAAGGATCCTTGTCAGTGACCCTTGAATATTGAAAGTTGTCCCATGGGGAAGGGCAGAAGTCTTGAATGATTATCCCTTCCTCCTCCTCTCGGCGAGCCATCTCTGCCTCCCTAAAACGCCTCTCCCCCTTCTTGCATTTCCTTCCTCCTCTGTTGTTCCCCTTCTCGTCTCCTCGGCTCCTCTAGTTCCCTCCTCCTTCTATGCTCCTCACCTCGTTGCTCAGCTCGTCGCCCGCTCTTCTGTCTCCGTCCTCAACGTTTGCCAATGTCGAGCAGCTCGAGTAAGCCGAATAACGACTGGTGAGAAATGGGGAATGGTGCTAATTTACGCCGCCTTGCGAACATTCATGGCATATCTGCTTGTGAACCTCCATGTCTGATTGGTAAACGGAGAATTGTGACGATAGAGAGACGAGGAGGGGAAGATAAATGCCATTTTATATTTGCTGGTTGGCAGAGACCCTTTACAGAACGTGATTTGTTAGATCGTTTGCGAGGACGCCATAACTGGTTCGCAAACGCAAAAGCAAAGAAGGCAAGGTATCATTGCGTCATTAATTCATGGACGCAGTATAAGTGTGTTTCCACGGGACCTCCGCAACAATGAAAAGAGTGTAATCAACGGAAACACTTGCTCTCGACATCACGAGAGGCGCGAAAGAAAAGGAGCCAAGCCACACTTGATTTGGTTAAATCATTGTCTCACGTCTTTCGTTCTAGTCAATAACATTGCCAAAGTCTTTACTAAAACGCCTCGCCCTGCCGCACGGCTTCATAAAATACAAAGTGACAGCATACTGTAGTTGACTCTTGACTCCTGACACAGACGTTGTTTGAAAGAACCGTAAAGTTCGGAATTTTTCAAACTTTATTCAACTACACTACGAGCAGCTGGCGAATTCACACTTGCTGCTGAGGAACGCTGCCGAGACTACCCACTGAGAATTGTGCTACGGATTATGTGGTTTAATGTTTTCACCCGCCCCGGTCGTGTCTTTCCTCTCTTCCTCACGACTGTTGGTGCGTCCATTTTCTTGTTTCAGTTTTCTTCTTCAGTCATTCTAACATTGCAAGGAACTAGTTGGGCTCACTTCTGGAGTTTAGTAAGTTGTTTTGCTTTTTAGCAATCGGTGCGCAGAAAATTAACATGAGGGAACAGTATCTTTGATCCCATCTTCAAAGACATGAGAGACAGAGGATTTGAGGAGCGCCGAGAGCAGCTACTGCAGGCTCAAGCAGCGCAGAAGGAACAGTACGTTTCTTGTTCTAACTCGAACAAGTTAAAGAGCACCGATTGATCACGTTTAGAAGTGCCGAAGTCACAATTCCTGTCAACAAAAGCTCAAGTTCGAACGGGCAGAGCCTTGCAATAGGTGCTCCTGCTTCTACCAAATAAACAACGTACCCACCTGACTGAAACGTGAGGTGGAGAAGCGGTAATGGCACCAGCTGCAAGGGCAAGATGGATGACGACGGAGAACGTCGAATGCTTCCAGTCTCAACGCACAGTTCCAAAGACTTTCCGAATTAAGATGAGTGAATACCCTGAACTACGTGCTCTTTCAAAGCAATATACATTTTGGCTCCCCACCCCCGCCAATGCCTCTGGGTTAATTGGCGAAGTCCCTCCTGCTATTCCACTGCCGAGCCTCCCTTCCACCAAGTCCTGCCTGACTCCGCGCCTCTCCCGCGTTAGCTATCGGCCGCTCCTGCCTTCCTTCCCTCCTGATCTTCCGATCCTTCTCATCCTTTGAAAGTTTTGGCTGTGAGCGCGTTTTCGATCTAGTCTTGAATGGAGTGGACATTGGTTTTTGGCCGGGGAAGAGGGGAGTCCCAGTGACTGGACGCTGGTAGCCTTGAACCTTCAGTAGTTGCTAATTCCCACCACAATGTTTAGCTATATTCTGCGGAAGCAGGCGACAGATGACAAGGATGGAGAACGTACCGGAAATTGATCAGGGTCTCGCTTCTCGTCTCTATCCCAACCAAACTTCTTTTGTTCCTCATCCGTCTTCAACATCCTCAAACTATGTCTCCATGTCCGCACAAGAAAAGCAAGAGCAAGCTCGCCGTAAGAGTACGGTTTTGACAGAGGTTGTTTTCTAGCATCCGTTGGATCCGTAATCACTTCCTTCATCATCGTTTCCATCGAAACAACCAGTGGTTTCTTCTCGAACTCGACTTTTGGCACCTCTTTCGTTTTCGGGATGAAGCGAAAGACCCTGATGAGGTGTTGTCGCGTCTCCTCAGAGATAGCACCCTGGTGGGCCTTTCCCAACCGAGTTAACCTAGGCTCAGCCATTAACCTCTCCACAAGTGCGACCGCCTCTTTCTCCCCAAACTCTCCCTTTTCGACCCTCCACAGAAAACCGGTGATCTCTCTCAACTCTTCCTCCCGTCTATCATTCTTCGGATTCCCTGCCCATCCGTATATCATTTCGCGAGCGATGAGACCGGCGACCTTCTCCCGTTTCAAGTCTTTGGGATTGTCTACCAGTTCAAGAATGGCTCGCGGGGACTGGTCGTGATGGTGTGGAGGTAAGCGATGAAGGCGCGTGTAGCCAGCTTTCCGAAGGGAGTAGCGGTGAAGGAGTGTTCTGAAAACTTGTGGGAGTGTCGCTTCGTGAGCCTGTGCCGGCGCGAAAGGTCAACATAAACTCACTCCTGTACCGAAAACTAGCTAGTAAATCTTGCAAATATAAACGACCAAAAGCAGAGCCAAGTGACACTTGCAATTTGTCTGCGGTAGTTACAGCTTCAACGTTGTAAAGGTAAGCTCGTAGAGAACGGCTTCACCGCAATCATAAGCAACCTTTCTGCCATATTAACCTCGTTCACATGAGGTTACTAACATTATGCAGACCACTTCGAAAGCACATAATGATAGAGGAAGCCAACACGTCCTCCAAACCTCAACCCAATGAAAGTATAAAGAAAGCTCACATAAGTCCATTGAGCAACTTTAACATGCTTGCCCCGTTTTGCTGCAGTCAGAACCTTCTCCACCAGAGGCTGTACCTGCTTTGCCTTTGCTACAGTGGTCGAAATTTGGTCGTGCATAATGAGGGAAGAAATCATGTTCCGAAATAGCTGTATTCGAGCTGCTGTCGGACGACCAAGTGAGGAGAATGCTACGCGATGTCGCATGGTGCTATTACAAGGCAGAAGGGTTACTGTGCAGCCGCAATGGAGAGTGGAATGTCTGCTAGGGGGACAAACAAAAATCTTGAGGGGCTCAAAAGAATAGCCCGAACCTTCCACACCTGACGGGAGGGATACTTTGCAGCATAGTTAGGTTTGTGAACGTCATACCGTTGAACTGGTTTAGTAGCCTGAGCAACATGGTCACTACAACCCGTCAAGTCCGCACATTTGCGCCACAAACAACGCCTTCAGCCACATCTAATGCACTCAATGATCTTCTGAGATCCGCAGGTCCTGGAACCATCGTTCATTTGCTGCCCAATACGACGTATCAGCTGCACTCCCCCATTCGGTTCTTCCATCCCAATCAAGAGTTATCCACATTCTCATATCCGAGAGAATCCGAGTCTTACGCGCGCATAGTTGTCGCTGGACCCAACCAATCCGTTGCTCTTGATGTGACTGGGCAGGATGATGCTGTTCTGCGAAACTTGTACATCGAAGGAAATCGAGAGGAGCTGGGATGGATCGAAGGTGGTGGAGCCCTCGTCATTGTTGGAGGTAATGGCGTGAAGGAACCTACGGTGCAGGATTGCATCTTGAGGGATCCAAGAGGCTGGAGTTGCCTCCATGCCGTCGATTGGTGCGTTGGAGCTAAGATCTTAAACAATCTAGTCGGACCGGCTGGTCAACCTGCGCCGAAAGGTCCATGGGCTGATGGACTGAGCTTGGCTTGCAAGGATGGGCTTGTAGTTGGTAATACTGTTCGTTCCTTCCTTTTCTTTTGAACCTGAGTTGAAGTTGCGTACGCAGATCATCGATGCTACCGATGGAGGCATAGTGGTCTTCTGTGCGCCAGGGACAATCGTGGCTTCCAACACTGTGGTTTCAAGAACACGGACTCTTCTAGGAGGTATCAACCTGTTAGTTATTCTGTATCCTTTTTGAGACATGCTGGACGCACAAGCCGAGCAAAGCGTAGATCCCTTTCCTTTTGAGGCCGACTACACAAATACGCGTGTTCTCAACAATCGGATAGTCACAGAGACATCTGAAGGGTACATCAAACTCGGTATAGGGTTTGTATTTCCTAACCAATACTCTGACCTCTCATGCTTTTAGCACAGGATTGGCGAGACGTGTTGGGGAGACAATCACAATACTCGCAACTACGGAGGCACAGTAAGCGGCAACATTATTGGGCCAGGTCTTCCAGCCTGTACATCAGTCAGCTTGATCTCATTACTTTCACTTATAGGGAAGTTCGGCTATGGAATTGCACTCGCTGGATGCCGCGATTTCACAGTTCTCCACAACACCATCAACCACGACACAACCTTCTGCGGCGATACGGCAGCTCGTCCTACGAACTGCCCACCTGTTCCTTTTCTCAAAACATGGGATCCTGATTGGGCTTTGGGAGAGTTCCAGCCGGAATTTGTCGAGGGAGAAGTAGGATATTTGATCGGGATCGAGAAGGGGTTCAGCAGGAGTCTCCGATTCCCCGTATGTCGCCCCTCTTGTTGTTTCGTTGAAGACTAAATCACGTCTAGAATAATTCGCTTCCGTCAGAGGTGAGAGTTCAAGGCGGTTGGCTCGGAATCGAAGATGGGGAGTTGAAACTCGTCGATCTTTCCCCTGATGGGAAGAGCAATACCGTTTGGTCGACGCGTTCGGAAGGAAAAGTTCAGAATTGGCAGTTCAAAGGCGGCGTTTTGATTGCGCACAATAAGGAAGGAGAGGCAGTGTGGGATTCGTGGAAGCATGTTTTCGGGCGAAACTCGACACCGGGACATGGAAGAGAGACCTTCACGATAGAGAGAGGCAGGCTGATGATTAACGATGCAGCACAAAATGTGATCTGGATGAATAGATACTGTGCGTGTTCGAGTCCTGAATACAATACACTGACAGCCGTGCAGTCTTTCCTCTGGGTTGGCGTTTGAATGCCGGTCAGTGGATTGCTCTTCCCTCCTCCACGAGCTTAGTATCTCCCGAATCTGAAACACCAACACTCTTGCCTTCCCGTCGTGGTCCTATCTTCTTCACTCTTCTCCCCAATGGTCACTTGGTGCTCCATTTTTCGGTCCATCCATTGCAACCTCGACGGGAGGAAGTCATTTGGACGCCTCCCAATTGGAAGCAAGTCCAAGCGGACGGGGACTGTTTTTGCTCCTTACAAGGCGATGGCAATCTCGTCATCTACAAAGCTGGAGAAGCTGTGTGGGCTTCCGGGACCAACGGGGAAGGAGATATTGGGAAAGTGGGGTGCCTTGAAGTCGGCAGGGAAGGGATTATGCTTTCCGCCAAAGGTGGAGCGAGGTGGAAGAGCTGGGACAAGTAACTTTTACACTACTTTTGTTACAAAATCAATTGCTCAAACGTTTCTTCTATTCTACAGCGAGAGAGGTCAAACTAGGCAGACAAGATCGACGAGGAGGGCATAACATCATAAGTGGCCTAAATGCATAAAACAAAACCTTTGCATACATAACACGATCATATTTGCATAATCCACCCCTCAATTAGTAGCGACGCGTAGGTCTTACGTGCGTCGATTGGGTCCTCCTGCGCTGAGCTGCATTAGCGGCGTGGAAAGAAGCCATGACTCCGGATGAGAGCTTAAGAGGTGCAATCTGTAAGCCTAGACCGTTGCGATTGCCGGGACGGTCTACCTCCTTGATCCATCCAATGTTTCTCTTTTCATGCCACATGGCGGGAAAAGAGTCCAGAGTTTCTGGATCTAGTGTGGAAGATGTGGCCACAGACGCAGTTCGTGTTGGTGGAATCAGGCGGATGTCTGGTACGGTTTTGGGAAAGTAGGATGGTACGGTAGAATTTGAGTAGTGTGATGAGTACGATGAATTCGAAGTCTGAGACTCAGCAACAGAATATGCATCAAAGTCGACAGCGGTCGATTCATCGAGTCTGAAATATTGCGAGAGTCCCCGAGTACCTGAACTGTACATAGGCGGTGGCGATTCGGGGAGTGGAGGAGGCTGAGGAAGGAGCGGCGCCTGAGGGAAATCAACCAAGAATCAAAAGAAAGGATAAAGTACTTACCTGTCTCCTAGGAGCATTGGGGGTTTCCCACATAGGAGGAGGGTCAAGAAATGAGTCAGCATATGAGCTGGTGGATACGTTCCTTCTCCAGGCGGAGCTGCGTGGCGGTTGAGGCGGGAGAGGAGGGAGGGGGAAAGGTGGCGGAGGCGGTAGGTTCCTATAAGAAGTGGAGGTCTTTGAGGCTTTGCTTCCGGAACTTCCAGCACCAGGAGTGGGAGAGGGCAAATTCTTATAAGACTTGGTAGGAGGTGGAGGTGACAGATCGTCCCAATGAGAATCGATGGTCTTTGAAGTCTTGCTTGCAGAAAGTCCAGAAACAGGAGTGGGAGAGGCCTTGTTCCGATAGGACTTGGTAGGAGAATCTGCGTACGAGGACTTCTTTCGGCCGACACCTGCCAAAGAAGGGATAGAGTCTTTCCTCCATGGATCGATAAGCGAATCCGCTTCTGTGCTCATCGAGCCATTCTTCCCTCGCTGCACTCCACGGTTTCCCATAGCGGGGAGGTAGGGCTCTGGGTCGAACGAGAATTGCTCGAATGTGGCTTGAACATCAGGAAAATAGTCGTATGACTCCTCCGTCGACGATCCTCGCACAGTGTGGACTGAGGGTTCACGGCGAAGCGGCTTCGGGGTGGAGGTGGGGGTGATCGTTGAAGCATCGTCATCTTCGTCCTCCTTGGCATATGGAAATGGGTACGGGAAAGTGGATGAATGAGGTGAAGGGATCATATCCGGTATGACATTGGCAGGATATCCAGGTCGCCTTGGCTGTCGACATCAAAACAATGTTAGCGTCCAGAAACAAACAGCAGAAATGTGGAAACGCACCACATAAATGTGAGGGACTCCATTCTTCTCATATGGGAAAGGCTCATAGTCTGGATAGAAAGGCTCGACAGACCAGGCAAGTTGTGTACCTGAAAGCGTTCGCTTCCTCGAACTGGCCCACATGTTAGCTCCTTCTTAACAAAACAAGTCAAAAAACCGAGAAAACACGTACCCTGACTTCACGAGCTTGGTGGGTGCCCTTCTTAGGCCTTGTCCGTTACCTCCCCAAGACATTTACACGTCGTTTAGGATCTCAAACAAAAATAAAGGGAAACTGCGGAATCAAAAAGCGAAAATTGCGAAAACAAAATCTTAAGGAACAACAAGGATATCCTTTTGCTAAGAAATAAAATATTTGAAAATTTTGGATAGTGTAAAGATAATGCCAGAAGGGGCGGTAAAAAGCAGATTTATCGCAAAAAATTGAACAAGTGGTGGCAAGCAAACGTTTATTTTATACGCAAAGAATGGTGAATAACAATTCTTTGAGGATATCTCGAGGGTACGCTCGTACTCGTTATGCTGTGAGATGGGGGCACTGTGGTGACTTTGTGCGGGGAGCAGAGAAGGAGCCTCGACCACTTTTATACTTTTTCCAGACCGCCCTTGTTGTTGTGGTATCGATACCGATGATTATCAATCAAATGCATCAAGTGTCTCAGACACAACCGCCCGTCAGTGTCTACAAGGCTTCTGTCGCAGAATTTTGTCAACAATAGGGAGGAAGGTGTCCAATGTCAAATAAAAGTTATGTCTCAGACAGAAATGCCCTCAGTCTCTAAACTCTAGGCTGTGCAAGATGCTTGTAATCGTGTTGTTCTGAGATGTGCGCACATCGAAGTGCTAAAGCACCAATAAGGTGAGGGCAAATTAACCACATGGCTCGTATTATAGCAGGAATTTATCCAACCAGTCTCCTTTATTCCATCCCCATTTATTCTCCGCCAGTCTGCACTAACGACTGATGTGTTGTTAAAGTTGTGAGGTTAGGACAGGCTGAATTTGACATATTCATCACATTTTAATGAAAAAAGCGAATGCCACGAAAATTATGCTCCGGATAACAGCGAGATCCCTTTTCTCACTGCGGTAGCGCCCGGAACAAGAAGCTAGCAAGGGAGGAGGTACAAATAACCACTTGCGTCGATGGGTGGTCACATCTGACGCACACCATGCAAGTTGTTCGCAGCGTGCCTCCAGAACTCTTTTTATCGGCTAATCAACTGGACAGCGTGATCAACTCGGAGCGTTTGCAGAATAAAAATTACTGCTCGAGGATTTGCACGGTACTGGGAGTAAATGTTAACAATCACAACATAGGTGTTGGCGGAGGAGGACACACAAGTAGGAAGTGATTCCAAGTCCAAATTTCTTATGATCTGTTGGATTTCAGTCTAATCAGGGGAGGTACAAAAATAAATAATAACGCGAACATTTATCCCCATCAGTAGCATTCTAATGCTTGAAGACAATCTTGGGCAATGTGAAAGAATTCGGGAGGGAGAATCGAGATGTTGACAGGATCCTCGCACCCGCCGCTTCTTGCCAATAGCCCATTATTCTCTCTCTCTTCGCTTCATTTCGCTCGAAACGCTGCACCATATCCTTCAACATCAAGAAGCTAAAGAATCTTGTCCTGCCGCAAGGTCTGTCTCCATTTCTTAGGGCACGTGACGGGTGACTTTTTCCGTCACAAAGATTCCGCCACCGACAACCACGACGAACACAATCCATTTCTCCAAAATGTCCTCTCTCCTCGACAAATCTCTTGACCAAATCGCGCGCCAGAACTCAGCTCGTGATGGAGGCAATAAAAGGTCCTCATTGGGCGGGCGGGGTTCGCCTTACGCTGTAAGCTTGCCGTGTTTGCGCACAGGCTGTAGAAGAAAGGAACTCAAGCTGATGAGGTACGGTATTGGGCGGTTACTGTAGAGACCCGCTGCTTCTGGAGCGGAAGATAGTTGGAAACACGACCGGTACGACGGGCCTGGTGCCAGTCAGGATCGAAGTGGAAATGGAAATGTGGGTGAGGGAGAAGATGGAATGAAGCCTTCGAGGGTTTTAGCGGTGCAAAATTTGCATTACGAAGTGAGCGAAAGAGAGCTAGAGGTGCGTCATTACCTTCGTCATGAGAAGGTGTGTGAAGGAATGGACTTTGATTGTGTTTATTGGGCTAGGCGCTCTTTGGACAAATCGGCCAGATGGAGGTTGCGCCAACGATTAAAGTAGGATTTCTCCTCCCTCCCCCTTTCTCCGTCGTTCGAACGTGCACCTCTCTGTTTGCGGTTGGTGGAATGTTGCATGCACCGACGAGTCGAGTGTTGCCTTTGGTTCGTTTGGTTCGAGAATAGAGCTGATGTTCGCTCCGCTTTCCGTGTATCTAGGTAAGCCTCCCCTATCTATGGTATTTTGAGAAATAACATATTTATGGGTTTGATAGTTCGACAGATCCGGAAGGTCTGAAGGGACAGCCACTGTCAAATATGTCAACGTTAAAGATGCTGTTGCAGCGAAGAACGCATATGATGGCAAGCTGGCGAAAGGTATCTTTCTCTTCCGAGTTAGGCTTCAATGGTTAATCAACCCGATTCGACAGGCGAACACATTAAGGTGACTTATGACCAGCGATTTGTCAACATGCCGGTTATCGAGAACGACTCTTTGCTGAAGAGGGTACAAGGAGCGATGCCGTATGTACTTGGCTCTACCCTGATGCCGTGTCTCAGTTCGTTACATGACTTAGTGCTCTCCGCAGCAAGTTAGCTGAAAGAAACAATCCTCGTCCTTCCTCTCCTTCCAACAGCACAGGACCTCACCGCACCTCTCTTTCTGACCTTCCTTTCCACCCCAAGAATCTCAACCGTCGCGGTGGAGCCGCATCTGCTCCTAGTCGCGGGTTTGGCGGTGGGAGGGGTGACGGGGGAAGGGGGAGAGGGGACGGGAGGGATGGCGGAAGGGGTAGAGGTAGAGGAAGGGAAGGGAGGCCAGCTATGGGTGCGGCGAAGACTGCAGATGATTTGGATCGCGAGTTGGAAGAATTCATGAACGCTCCAGCACCAGATGGTCAAGCAAGTGGGGCTGTGGATCAACCTATGGCAGTACGTTACGTGCCATTTTTCTTGATAGCATTAATGACATGATGATCATAGGCCCCAACAGCGACTATGGATGTCACGCCTGCTGATGGCGGAGTTGGGAATGGGAATGCTCAGAAGAGAGATCTAGATGCACCAGAACAGAAGGATGTGGAGATGAACTATTGAGGAGAAGGGGTCGGTGCTTGAGTACTGTAACGTGGATGGCAATGATGGATGCAAAGGGTACATGGTTCAGTAATTAATTATTCTGGATGTCAATAACGAATGTCTCCTCTCGTCTTCCGTAAGGGCTCCCTGGCAGACAATAGGATGTTTCAGCCATATTCCTCCAGAAATTGCAATGACCGAGTGTGAGATAAGATCTTCCAGTGCAGCCTACGTCCAAGAGTCCAGCAAGAGGCTAGTCAAAAAGTGAGCCCTATTGTCACCTGCTTCATGAAGGATAAAGATGAACCATTGATGATGATGATGAGCAGGTTCTTTGAGTTGAGTCACTGAAATGCCATTGACCCAACGACGACAAAGGTTGCTTTCTTATCTACATATTCCTTGCCTTAAACTATCTCACTTTTGCACCATGGTGTGTTCTTTATCGTAAAATTGGGAGAAAAACGCCTAAATCGCACCAATGACAGGTTTCCGGGCTCGATTCCTCCCTCGACCAAATCATCAGCGCGAAAAAGAAGGCTCGCTCTTCCTCCACCGCAAAAGGAGGCAAAGGCAAACGAGTTGGTCTCTCTCAGTCGCGCAAAGTCTCTGGTGCGGGAAAGAAAACGAAGACTCCCGGAGTCGCGGCCATGGACGTGGATGGTGTCGCCACATCCTCTGCTGGGAAGAAGGGTGCCAGGGCTAAGGCTAAGGCTAAGGCGACGGTGAAGGCGGAGGTGAAGGATTTGAAGGGAGAAGGCGTACCTGTAGATAAGGCGACCAAGATCTTGGTGTCCAATTTGCCACCTGATGTAACGGAGCCTCACATTCGCGTACGTTCTTTTCTCATCTTTGTATACATTGGTGCAAAACAGGTGGTTAATGCTATCCCTACTGTTGATAACCGCAGGAACTCTTCTCGCAAACCATCGGCCCACTCAAGTCGATCGAATTGGCGTACGATGCGAATGGAAAGTCAAAAGGAAGCGCCACTGTGGAGTTCAAGAAGCCTGGAGATGCCAACAAGGCTTTTAAGAAGTATAACAAGGTCTTGATTGATCGCAGTGCGTATTCTCTCTTTTTCTAGGTCCATCATCCTCTCGTCCTCCTTCCAATCTCCCCATCGACGAACGAATCGGAGCCGCCTTGTCCGCGTCTCGTGATTGCTGCTTTTGCGATGGAATATTGACTATGAAGAAGTCTGCCGTCGTTTACATCCGATACCGACTTTCGAGACGAGTTTGCTCTGACACCATGGGGGGTGATCCTTCACCGCTTTACGATCACTGTGCTACCTACCTGAAGAGCTTGAGCGCGATAGTCTGTGTATCGCGAAATTTCGAAGACGAACTTTCCGCACAGGAAAGAGTCAAGATTGATGCCACTTAGCCATTTCTCTCGATGTCGTGAGCACGTCACTGTTCCCCGATGAGAAGCGATCAGAAGCGGATCTTCAATTGGGATGTCTGCTCAATTTCAGGCTTGATGTGGATTGCACGGCGAAATAGGCTGCGGCTGTGGAACAGTGAAAGATGCGAACTGCTCGTGGGAGTTGGAGTGCCGCACATGCCTATTCGCTGTCCAGTCACATCCTGTCTCTCCCTTCACCTGTTTCCATTTGCCATTTTCGCCTCTCCAAACTCGGCTTATCTCTCTGCCTCCATAAACGTCCAATCTGCGACCCAGGATTCTGACGTCTCCTCCCCCTTCTCGTGAAACAGCTCGTCCGATCAAGATTGAGATCCTCTTCGACCCCAACGACATCCCTCGCTCTTTGGCATCCAGACTGGCACCTCTCCCCGCGAAGAAGCCGGTAGCAAATCAGACAGTGGTGAAGCCTCAGTCAAAATCGACTACGACGTGAGTTTTTCTGCACCGTTTGTGGATAAAGATGACGCTGATATGTTGTTGGTTCGTCGGTGGTTAGAGCAAAAGCGACTAAGAAACCGGCTAGGAAGGGAGCTAAGACCGGAAAAGGGAAGGGTAACGGAGCAAAGCAGGAGAAGAAGACTGTGGAACAGTTGGACCAGGAAATGATGGACTGGGAGAAGGAGCGAACGAATACTGGATCGGCCTGATGATCTCCCAAGGTCATTCCCAAGGTCTGGATTCTGCCGTCGACTTCGCTTCATCAAGACACTCCGATTTTTCACCTCTGCCTCCTTCCACCGATCCAATGTAAAACCCAACGTCACTGGATCCACCAATTGCTCTCCATCTCTTCGTGTTTAGTCAGTTCAAATATACTGTCACTATAATGCTTTGTCGTTTTGTCGATTCGGATTGCAAAATATGCTGTACAAGACACTTTTGCTATGCTGAGGCCTTAAGGTGTTAACATGTCCCAGGTTCCTCTAACGGCACAATGATATCAAACCTCTGAAGATTGTTGACCTTCGCTCCGCACGTGACCTTAAATTTGGTTCAACGCGTCTGTCCGTTCTTTCAAAGTTCAAGCAGCCTCTCCTTTCCACGTCTTTCCTTGAAGTATCGCTCAAGCATGGTTCGAGCAGTAAAAGGCGTGCTGCTCTCTAGGTAAGGCGACACGATGTCTTTGTTTCCACTCGACTTTGAGCTCCGAATCACAGTGACTCCGCCGTGAAGCAGCTCCTTCTTCAGATGGACGACGAGCGAGCAGCGCAGGGATACAGCAGATTCGTGATTCACGATTTGGACGACAACCACGTTCTGATAAGCGCGGATATGGTGGATTTCATCAAGGACCAGCTGATGCTTGAGGTGCGCCGTTCGTTCTCTGATATCACAATAGGAAGTCCTTAGGGATGATGGGCAGCTGGAGAAAAATACGTTCCAGTTGACGGATGAATGAGCATGAGGAAATGCTCAAAAGCACCCATTTGCATGACTTGATTAAGTGTTGAAACAGCCATCTTGAAGTCAAGTCTAACGGCTGTGATGTAAAGTTATTGTACTGTCACAGTCTGTGATTGCTTCTCAACGCGCCCTTTGCTGCTAGATTTAGTTTTGGCTCCTTCACAAATGACAAAAGATGGAGGTTGATATGGACGATAATGAGGCTTCAAACATCCACAAAGTGCTGTTGCAATCTGTTTGAGAGCTGCAATGTTTGTTTACCCCCTGCAGCAACAGAAGTGCCTTCTGCATATTTCCCAGTAGGGCACAGGGTAACCGTTCGGGTTCTGCATGGTTCCAGCATTGTCCCTGCGTTCTGAAGGAGCTGGGATGTCAGAAAGGCTTGAGATTTTTCTATAGTCCATAAGGCTGGGGTCACCTCGCCCCCATATGCTCCTCTCATGCTTGGGCACTGTGTCATGATGCTAGATTGAGAGTTCAATGTTGTCTACACCACACCAGCAATACCTCGGCTACAACAGTCGAGATCCTCGTCCCCACACACAACCGAGTTACATAGCCCCTCGGTACTGTCCCCATACCAGGGATTGCATGAATCGCTCAGACCAATGTGTGAATCACCGCTCCAGCTCTCCAGCTGCCTCATAATTCGCTTTGCCGTCCATTCATTACAAGCAATTCCCGAAGCCCCACATGATGAACACAAACCCAACCTTCTCCCCTTCAATGGATGCATTTCCCGGTTGTGTAGGTAGGAATGTGTGCTGTTGCTGTTCAGTTTTTCTCCTAATTGCTGATTAGATTAGATGCTCCATTTCTTTCTCATCATCGCCGTTAATTGTCCTTTGTGCCTATCGGGTGCTGGGTGAAGTTGCGACCGAAACCGAAGGAAG
>MU271779.1:0-25173 GCA_021432655.1 Atractiella rhizophila
TGTCTGCATCAAATGTTGAATGACCCCTTCATCTGGAAGACCCCCGTTTTTGTCGTTGATCTTAAAGCTAATTTGGCGACATGAGACTATGACAGGTGAGTGGACGACAGTATTCAAAAAGTAAGTCGAAACATCCTCAAATGGAATAACGAGATTCCCCGATCTACAACGTGATCCATTCTTGCCGCGATTAGGGAACAAGGTCACCTTGAAGTTTACGGGAGGTCCTGGGCGAATAGAACGACAAGCCTCGCTGTGAAGCACTGGTGCAATTTGGCGGATGACTCCGTGCTCGTTTGCGCTGTTAGGAATGTTGTACATGAAAATGTTCATGTCGGTGCAAGCAGCAGGTGTAGCCTGAACAGGCAGGCTGTGAAGCAAAGGTCGCTCCTTTTATTATCTTGCGGGACTTCGACGACGCAACAGACGTGAAGTCCAAATTGTGATGATGTGGCGGTCCGTGTGTCTGCAGACGCGACAACAGATGCAGAACGAATGTATTTGCCAAATTAATGCTCCTTTAACCATGATCGGAACCGGTGTGAGCATGAATCTTTGTTGTGTATAAACCACCGCGAACGGGTGCAACGGTGTCGATGAAGGAAGGGTAGGACGGTCGACACCTTTAGTTACGCTAATGACAGATCAACGGCAGCAGGGATCTTACACATGTACACGTCCTTACTCCTACCAAAGTCTGTCCACCTCCTAGTAATCGCTCCGTCGACTCCAGATAATGTAGATAGTGTCATCCGTCACAGAACCTGTAGAGGATGAAAGGCGGAGGCCAGTTAGGATGTCAGTGAGGAAGCTAGTCGGGCGAGGCGTGTAGTCTGAATCCGTGTTCGTAGTATTCTTAGACGCGTTTACGGAGAGGAATACGTTATTGCTTGCGGTGGTGGTGGTTGGCTGCGTTCATGGGTGGAGGAAGTGTAGATGACACACGTGAAGAGCGGTTGTTGTAGGGTACAGGGAGGGGACGGCGCGAATGAAGACCAACCAATCAAGCAAACAGAGGAGTCAAGAGAGATGGTTGGCGTTTCGGAGAGTGTCGAAAGCTTCGGGGAAGTTGTAGATGTAGGCATGTCAATACCAGGCAAAGTTGAGAAAGTCGAAACAGAAATCGGGCGAGGAAGCCGCTTGCACAGTTGAAGCAGAATGAGTGAGAGGCAGAGTACGAAGACGGCGTATACACACAAGTTGGTTTGGTGGAACAGGCGAGTTGGAAGAAGTCGAAGCTAAGGACAGCGGGCTGTCGCAAAGGATGTTCCTGCTGGAGAAAGTTTCACTTGAAAACGTAGGCTGCTAGACGGGGCTGTTGGCGTGGAATCTGATCTGCGGAAGAGCGCCTTGCAGCAGGACGCGGCGTTGCTGGGAACTGATGTTGCTGTAGAATCTGGCCCTGAATCTGGACATAATTTTGCACATACATCTGGTCATTGAGCAGACCAAGGCAAAGGCTCTACACTACCATCTTACTGGTTCTTGGATCTGAGAAGAGGAATCTAGAGGGATCGCGGGTATCAGCAATCAAATGAATCCAAGTACTAGCGAATACTGGACTGCTTTTGAGGCCAGCCTATGCGTTGGAGGAGCTTGCATCCCACATCCCCCTTTTCGAGCCAAGCAGGAACGCTCAAGGAGCCGGACTGCCAGAACATGGAATTTCAAGTAGGAAAGAGAATTCACCAACCCACTTCTCTCTTAACAGAATCCTCTCTCACATCTCGCAATACAGCTTCTCCCAGATTTTCGGTCCAATTCAAAGGGGAAAATGGAAAGACACGACGCATGTTATACCTTTTATTTCCTTCAACATCAAGTTGAAGCTGAGTTCTACCACATCAATGCCAAATATCAAATTCAGAGTTCAACTTGATTGTAGCTCTCGTGCAAGTATATGTAAAAGCATTGGTGCAATGTATATTGGTGGCCACTCAATGCAGAGCAGAGAAGGAGCATCCGAGGACGAAAGACTGCGGATAACGAAAATTCACATTACTGCATTGTAACCACGAAATCAGCAAAGTGCAGAGCGTCAACCGATATCAAAAGTTAAAGTAGAAAGAAGGTCCATCTCCGACATCACCTCACGCAATCAGTCGATAACTTGTTCGATATGTGATAGTCAGTAGGAAAGAATTGAAAGATGCTGGGACATCTAACGTGCAGAGAAACATACAAGCGAATAGTCAAGAGAGTCCGTTTCATAGGTAGCGTGAGAGGGTTGTTAATTTATTCAGACATGAGGGAAGTTTGACGACGACATTAAAGATGTGGGGCCTTCTATTTTGCATTCCAAGATTGAAACAGGAGAAAGTGTCCTTGAATCACCCTTTGGTACTTAAAGCGACTGTGAAGCACACTCAGTTTCATTCAGCACTTCCATTTTTCGAGAAACACTCACCGTGCAGAAAGAACAGTTGTTGAGGTTCACACTGTCTTTGAAGACGAGCTATGCAGTTCGTCAGCGAAATTCCACCACCAAGGTGCCGATCTTACCGGAACAATGATCAAGGCCGCGAAGGCAGCAATAACCGCCACATAAAGTGCACCGTATTTGAGAATGGTTTTCCGTCTTTGAGCGCGTTGCTTGACTGTAAGCCATAGTTTATGAGCAACGATTCCCTGATGCAAGATTAGAACCTACAGCTGTAAATGGGGGCTCGGATCTGCTTAGACGGCCTAAGCCAGAAGAGCATAGTCGAGTGAATCGTGTCGATGTAAGGGATAATGAGAGGCACTGAGAGGAAAAAGAGCAGGAGGTGACAGGCAAGGAAGTCGGCAGCGAACAACGACATCTCGATGATCTTCACGGAGTATTCTCGGAATGGAGCTGATCCTCCCATTCCCCTTCCGTACCATTTTCCAGTCCACCAAGCTCTGTTGGCTTCGTCATGTTTCATCTCCCGACTAAGGAAAGTTGCGATGTAGATCTTGAACAAAGCCCTTTGGACGGCGACAACAGCAATCAATCCGAGCACTGTGGGAAAATGAGTAAGGTCCAACTGGCAAAAGTGAATGTGTACCTGCGTGGCTGACGTTCCACAATTCGATCAGCCATAGGAACTCGAAGAACACGATAAATCCAACAACGCTTCCAAAGTGTGCCAGTCCGGCCATGACCCCTCCAAAATTTCCGCAGCATCCAGCCAGCGCAGGTCCAGCAAACTGTCACCTCTTTAGCAAGAGTCGAGAGTAAGAATAGAGAGCTTACGCTGGAAACCAGGAAGAGGATAAGGAGAAGTGCAGCATTGAAGACGATGGGACCAAGAGCAATGACCAAAATCCTGACTAGACCATTGGCTTTACCATCAAAGGATTTGACAAACAGATAGTTGATCACAAGGATAACAGCGATGAAGGTCGGAGCGATGATTTCAGCGACAACTCTTCCTCTCCATCCAGCTCGTGGAACGTCAGTGGTCAACTTCTCAGAAGGGTGTCCAAGCTTCTTCTTCTTGTAACCGGTGACTTGAGTCCTCGACAAGCGGCAGTAACCAATCCAGGAGTTCTTGTGTGCACGAAGCGACTTGGAATTTCCACGGGACATCCATCGAAGGAATTCACGGTAGTCGATGAAGAAATCGCCACGGGAGAACTGATGAGGATTGAAAAAGAATGGTGCGAGGCAGAACGCGAGTGCGGAGATCCAGAAGTAAATGAGATGAGGGCTAAGTCTCTCGTTAGCATGTTCTGCAAAAAGTCAGAAAAGGGATCACGTACATCCAGATGGTCAAGGTCACATAAAGCAGCATCACAAGCGTCCTCAATCCGAGATAGATTGATGGTCCAGCGAATCGAGAGTAGAGAAGCCCAAAGTTGATCCTGGTCGTAGCGAAGCCTCGTCCAGTGGCAATATACCTTGCACCACCATATTCTAAATTGGTCAAGATGGAGTGTGCCTGAATCTGGGTGCTAAAGACTTCGAAGATGGGAGAACCAGAGAAAAACTGTTTCCCGAATCGAATGAGAGCGCGGACGACACCACGTTCCGTTAACTCCTGGAGGAGAAGCGGGAGGAAGGCAATGAGGAACACGACGAATATCGAGATGATACAACGCTTGATCCAGTCGAATACAGGGACGAGGTTATGGCAAGGTCGAGGACCGAGGAAGACTCCATTAGGGCCATACTTGCAAATTACAAGTTCTTCGTTCATGGTTCCAAGGAAGAGAAGGACAAAAACGAAAAGCTGAATGGCAAAGATGACGAAGATGTTGTTGATCTGGAAACCGGGATGACCGTAATAGAAGGTGAGGAAGCGGTCGATAGGCAGTTGCGTTCCGAGATAATAGTACTCCCTCGAAAGTGTCTGTTCTCCCATACCCGTCCCAATCTTGGTCTGGAAGTTTAAGATTGTTCCGAATCCCAAGTCCCTCCCTTTACCGCATTGATAATATTCCGTATGCTTAATCCTTCCACCTCTGCCGATCGCATTCATACCAGCGTAGATATCCTCGTTCAGATGCAGACCCTTTTGTGCCTTCGAAACCCCACCACGCGTCGTCATGTAGATGGCGTTCAAGAAATCAGGATGACCGTAATGCAACTTTCCGCCAATGTAAGCCATATTCCTAGCTGCGAGAGTACCAAAAGTCTGTTCCTTTCCAGCAGCCACGTCTCCCAGAATACCGATATTCTCAGAAAAGATATATTCCCTAGCTCCGACAATAGCCACTGGAGAGAACTTGGCCTGCTGCTTTCTAGCCTCAGGATCGTAAGGATCGACATTGGGGACCTTGAGCTCTTCGAATTCTCCAAGGATGTTTCGAATCTTGAGGCATTCTTCGAGGTAATTGTCCTGATTCGCATCGACGAGTTGGAGGTATTCACCCCGGTGGAAGATGATGGCGTGATTCTGGTTATCGCTCTTTCCGTCACCAAGGATCGGATTACCTGGCAACTCGATCCTGAACTTGGGTCTCCTCTTTCCATTCTCCATAACTTCACAGTGTCCATCAATGAGCGCGCTGAAGATCCTCGGCTCTCCTCCCTCCTTCCGTGGTGCATCAAAATCGAGGTAAGCGATCTGAAGGTCCGGGTAAGCTCGTAACAAGAATTCGACATTGTCCTTCTCCTCCTGGCTGAACTTGGAATACCGCTGCATCGACACCACGAACTTGAACTTCCTCCTAGCGACCCGCTCCAATTCCCTTTCCAATAACTCAGTGTTACCTCCAAGCGATTGCACAACCTCCGGATTCTCAACGCGGTAAAGCAACTTGATGGCCTTGCTGTAATTCATGAACCCAGAAACCGTCCTATAGAGCGTCTGAGCCCTCAAACTAGCCCAAATCCTCGTTCTCAAGGTATACTCTGGCGCTGCACTCTTAAATCCGATGGTATAGAAAGGAATGTCGTCCGTCTTCTTCGAGTCCGCCTTCTCGTCACCAAACCCATACCCGGCGGCTGCGACTTCGCTCTCCTCCGCAAGGATCTTAGTATCTCTCACAAAATTATCCCATTCGACAGGATGGAGCTGCTTCATATATTCCAGGAGGGTGACGCGCGTATTCTGATCTTCTTCCCTAATAATCTCGCGAAGGGAGAGGAGGATCTTCTCGCTGTAGTGCGGCGTCAGGACGGTGAAGGTGGGCATGGCGTCGATGGGGAGCGATTCGGGAATGGCGGTCGTGAGCGATTGGGCGAAGAACGAGATCCTGCGCTCTGCCTCTGAACCTTGAGGGAAGAATTCGGCTTTGGTGGCACGATCTCCTTGGGCGATGAAGAACTGAGGAGCGCGGAGGGAACGCTTGCCGTTGTCGTCAGGCACTTGGTGCTGTCACATCCATTCAACACATCAGCCTTCGTTCTTAGTATACGAGGGGGAAGAAGGAGGATGACTGACGTAGAGTAAATGTTGTACGTGTTCGATACTCAACAAATGTTCACGATACATCGAGATGATAATCGCATTCCAAATTTGGCTGACAAGGACCTTGGGCTTGTACTTGACTTCCATTCCGTCCGTAGCGAGCAGCTTCGAAAAGATCCTCTTTGGCAACCTGGCGTAGATGTCGACCCAAGGAGTCCAGATGGAGAGTCCAAGGTGGAAGGAGCGAGCGACCGAGAAGACTGTGTTCCAGATGATCCACCAGAGAAAGGTATCGAGGAAGAAGAGGATCAGATCCATGACGAACATAGCGGCAAGGGTGAAATAAGCCTGATTCTTGCAAAGCGCACCGCCAAATACTTTATCGTCGCAATTCGTCACCTCCTTAGTCACCAAAGCGGCGATGGGATTCTTGAACGAGAGGGTCAAGAAGAAATAAGATTCTGTGAACTTGCATCCGAAGACGAGGATCCAAAGTGCGACGGAAGTGAGTCTCGCATTCCTAGTCAGGTGGGGATACGAAGCAGTGAAGGTCTGGTTGGCGAGATACTTCCTATTCTTTCCTGCGACCCGGTCCCCAAACATTCTTCCGGATGGCACGATGGTATAGAGCGCCACGGCAGCGGCGGAGACTCCGAACTGGGCGATTCCGACGATGAGCGCAGTATTAGAAGTTTGGTTGTTGGCAACGTAGATCGTAGGTCCGGCAGTGAGGGCAAGGATGACGATGAGGAACAATCCTCTCCTCAACAAGTGACTGGTATTGTTCCACGTCTTTGGAACGTATCCGTACTCGGCCACCGTGGCCGCCAACTGGATGAGGGTAGCAACTGCACCACCGAGCGCCACGACGGACCAGGTCATGGCCGTGTGAGGGGGGACGGAGGAAGAGTGTCCGGGAGAGTAAATTGTGGGCGAGTTGAAGGAGGTGAAGAACCAGAAGAAGGAGATGTGGATCACCCAGATTCGATTGAAGTTGACTAAAAGGTGGAAGAAGGAACGACGTTCGTAGTAAGTCTTGAAACAGGCGCGGGACCAGTCGATCTTGTCAAATTTCATGAATCGCTGGGTGGGAGGATAGTCGATCAAACGGGACTATTCATTCGTAGGTATTAGCATCGTCTTTGGGCAGAAAAAAAGAATAGCTCACTTTGTCTGTAAGGACGATCCTGGCGATTCCTTCCGGGTACCAGAAAAGTTGATTCACATCATCATACCCTACAATATCCTGATGGTCCCTCTCCCTCCTGTAGAACTCTCCACCCATCCCAACCTCGTAACCTTGATCCCTCAGATACCTATAGAGGGGTCTGACGACCGCTCGAAGGTACAAACCCTCAGGGACGTCTTCCCTCCTCCCCTGGCACTCCGGACTGCGATAATAATCGTCTGCGCACTTGAAGACGAAGCAGAGACATTCGGGCATGAACCTCAACTGTGCAGACTCTCCCCAGAGCAGGAGGTAGAGTGCTACCTGTCGAACGCGATCGTAGGAAGACATTTGAGCCATCGCTTGTGTCCAGCGAGCATGTGCACCGTCGAGTGACTTTTGAGCGGACGAAAGAACGCCTTTTTTGCGACCCGAGGCCCCGCCGTTGGTGGCACCGACTACATCGTCGAGGTCGAGCTGGGCGGCGAAGTACCTTCACCCACCAAGTCATCACTTCTCTGCTACCCAAAGATATACTGGAGCGAGAAGGACGAACCATTTCCTGTAATTGGCGTGTTCTCCACCGATGTAATCTGCATGTAAACTGCAGAGCGCTCTCTCTTGTGACATCCTGCTCGCTCTCGAATCGAGGAGATGCATGAAATGATCATACATGTTCCTCATACTGTCCTTCTGAAACCCAAATTTTCCCGTCAAATCCACAAAAACATCCTCCACATCCTCCTTCGTGACGGGTACCCCCTCTCCCGTCCAATTAGGATACGGTTCCCTCAACCTCGCAAACGGGTCTCCCGCAGCCATGGAAGGGGTCGAGAGGACGGATTCCCGTCCCTGCCAACCACGGAAAGAAGGCTGCGGGTACCCAAGACTGTCCTCAGAAGGAGCATAGGGGATCTTTCCCGAGGTCGGAGTGGGCGCGGCTGACTCGTGGCCGACGAGGGTGCCCCCTGCTGAGGAAGCGTACGCTTGGTGCATGTGCGGCCGTTGCTGTGGGGATTGGAATTCGGAGCTGCCGGGAGGCGAATCGTCCCTGTAGATGTCGGTGGAGGCCATGGAGTGGTGTGATTGCGAGCCGGGGGGTGAACCGTACCCTGTCGTGGTAAGATAGTGCATTGATTGCGTATGAACGTCAGTGTGATTCTAATATTGGGGTGCTGGAAATAGAGACTCACCTGAAGGGTAAGGCTGTTGGGACATGGTGATATCCCCTGAGAACGCTGCTAAAGCGAGGGAGGCTGGAAGAAAAAAGAGAGGTGGTCGTTCTTGGAGCGCGGAGGGGCCAAGGCAAGTAACGCGAACTAACAGCAAATCCACTTGTTCGACAACGGCTTGTCGGAGCTCATCAACTACACTCATCATCTCCCCCAATATTCATCTCACTCATTCACAACAATATCATTCGGAGCATCACACTGGCAGGTTTGGCTCACGCATAGGAAGGAGGATGAACACGCTCGTTAACACTCTCACCCTCTCATCTCACTCGCACTCAATCTCTTCGGGCCACTCAGCGTCCAGGGAGCGGTCAAGAAGATTCATAGGACGGGAAGGTACTTGTTCGACGAGGATGGACAGAGGTTTTACATCAAGGTCTGTTACTCTTAGCACCACTTGGGCCAATCGCATTGGGTGCTTTCATATCCTCATTCATGAGATGCTCTGAGTTTCTTCCTCGTTGTCAGTCCCTACGGAGCTATCCTCAGGAGTTGTCCGCCTTGTCGTCGATCTAAAGAACTTGACGCCGAGGCCAACAAATTCCTCTCCTGTGCTTTCTGCATCCTGCTTTCTTTTGCGTATCAAAACCGTATCTCCATTTCATGTCGTCATTTGGACCTGAGCGGATATGAGGATGGAAGAGAAGATCCTCTACGGGACTTGAGAGTGATGTCCCTTCTCGACTACCCCTATGACTGTAGACGTAGTATCGAGAGTGGTCTTCTGAAGGAAAACAGCTGTTGAGCTTTGAACTTCTCGATTGTACTGTTAGGATGTCACCAAAGTGAAAATTGTCGCTGTCTTGTTGAGTGTGACAAGAGACTACCGGGGAGGTTGAGAGTTTTCTTTTCTTTGACTTTTCGAATGCAAGGTAGCATAGGTGAGGATATAATCAAGGATACTCTCAGACCGCTTTCCTATACTTTGAGGCAAGTTGTTACCTTGCAAACGTCACACTTCCTCTTTTCTGTCATCGCGTGTGCTCCTTCATTTCAGGCCGTTATGGTTCACTTGGCTTAGCGGAATATGATTAGATGTCTGATTTTCTTTCCCACCACTCAACTTGTTTCCGCCTCACGAAGGATACCTAGTTTCAATAAACGATATGTACTAATTCATATTTTGAATGCAGGGCCTAGCGTATCAGGAACCAGGAACCATTCCCGCAGACCAACAGGGTTTCCCCGAGGTGAGCAATCCCATAAACTTGTGCGATGGAGCTAAAATACGATGTAGCCAACGGACTACGTCGACCCTCTCGCCGATATTACCGCTTGCGAAAGGGACATCAAGAACTTCGTGAAGCTGGGAATCAACACCATTCGAGTCTACAACGTCAATCCTCAAGCTGATCACAAGGCTTGCATGAATGCTCTTGAGGATGATGGCATATATGTCATTTCTGGTAGGTCAACTACACCGTGCATCGAGTCCCGCGCTAATTGGGTCATGCTTAGACCTTGGACTGCCTCTGAATGGAAGCATCAATCGTGCGAGCCCGAGCGTAAGCTTCTTTTTGAGATACATGACGTCCAGCTTACGCGAGGAACAAGTGGGATACGGCTCGTATGTCCCTTGGCGCGAAAGATTGAGAGGAAATAATATTCTTTTTTCAGTTTATACGCAATTCACGTCGACGATCGACAACTTGAATCAGTACCCGAATTTGCTGGCAGTTAACATCGGCAATGAAGTCGTTACCGCACCAGAAGGCAAGCTTCTATTTTCCCCTTTCGCTACTGACTAACATAGAAAACACAGAGACCAGTACGCCACTACATCTCCTTCTCAACACCTGAACTGAAATTGACTGCTTCAGTTGCTGGCCCATATCTCAAGGTTTGTCTCATACAGCTCACCTTATTAGCCGATGACTGATTTCTATGGTGATCAGGCCATTGTCCGAGACATCAAGGCCTACATCAAAAGCATCAACTCGAATGTCCTAGTAGGATACGCTGCTGGTGCGTCTTTAATCCACCTAGCCTCCGCCAGCTGATGTTCGCTTTGTAGTTGATAAGAACGCTGGAGCGAATGGATTCAGAGATCGCCTGTCTTCTCTCTTGACTTGCGATACCGAAGAGACGTCGCTTGACATCTACGGTCGGTTCAGCGACCTCCTCTTGGAGCCAATTGTCCTCATTATCTATTAGGTCTAAACACTTATAGGTGGTGTGGAGATAAGACATACAACAATAGCGGTTATGATAGTATCACGTACGTTTTGCTGCAACCCCTCAGCGACGTTGATGGACGTCCCCTTTTCCAGGGAAGAACACCTGAACCTGCCCGTTCCAGCATACCTTTCAGGCAAGTTTTAAGCATGCTTTGCAAGAGAAGGACTGCTGAACAAAAGCTTTCCAGAAATTGGATGTGCCACGGATCCACCACGGCTGTGGACAGAAACCCAGGCCGTGACCAGCAACCCTATGGCTGAAATTTTCTCAGGTTTCGTCGCCTTCGAGTACTTCGCAGACGATGTGGACGAAGGTCAAGATTTCTGCACCCATGTGTGGCAGGCAGTATTGATACGGTGTTGTAGGTATGACGAAGGCACTTACCAATCCAGATGGGGCCATCACGACAACCGACGATTTTGACAGGCTCGCAACTCAGATCGCAACTGGGACAGTGGCTAATCCACCATCTGTGGCAGAATCAAGCGCAACCAACCTTCCCCTTCAGGCCTGCCCAACCAAGAATGAGAACTGGATTGCCTCGAACGAGATTCCTCCGAGCCCCGACCTCTCTATTAGTGCATGCTTGGTTGAGAATACCTTCTCGTCAAGGTTTTTATTTGCAGGCTATTCCTTATTGACTTGATTGTTTTAGCTGCGTCGTCAGACCTTCAACTAACCCGATCATCGTCGGGGAGCTTATCGACTATGTCTGCCAGCAGCAAGGTGTCACTTGTGCAGACATCGCAGGTAATGCGACGACGGGAGTATATGGCAAAGGTAAACTTCACATCCCTCATCACTTCAGTCCCCGACTAACAAGAGTTTGACAGTGTCCTGGCTGTCACCTCAAGATAAACTCTCCTACCTCTTCACCCAATACTATGAAGGGCAGAAAAGAGCTGCAGATGCCTGCGACTTTTCCGGCAACGCTACAGCAGTCGCTTCCATCTCGTCCCCAGTCACCGCCGCTCAAGAATCCTGCCTTGCGAAGACCAGCACAGCAGGTGGAAGTAACTCGAGCTCTTCAAGCGGGTCCAACGCTAGGAGCAACAACGATGACTCGGCTGCTTCATCTATCTTTTCTGTCTTTACTACGTTGCCTGCGATGCTTTTCACTTTAGCCCTGCTCTTTTTCTAGAGCGTTTTTTGTAGTATTTATATTTATAGCTTCTTGAGGCAATGCATTTCGATTTTCGCAAATAGAATGGAGGCGGAAGCTGAAGAACCCTTGCGTTTACTTTGCGACGAGCGACACAATCCTGGCAATGCTTCCTCGCATTATTCAGTTATAAGAAAAATTAAATATGTGTGAGTCGCAACCTTGCAAGCTCCTTCCCGATACCGTTAATACTTTCGAGGAGCTCCAGATCACCTTGAAGCTTCTTTCCCGAACCAAAACTCAGGCTGTCAGCTTGATCCTCTCGTTTCGCTTCGGGAAATAAAAAGCCGGGGTCAACTTCACAGACGGTGCCATATTCAGGCACAGCTGTATATCGTAGTGGAATAAATCAACAAAGCTCATTCCGCGGCATGAATAACTCACTGCTGTTCACAAAGTAGTTCCTCACAGCTCTCGCTGTGCAAATAGAAGGTTGAGCAACAGAACAGTGACCATAGCCGTTTTGAATCAAAAGAGAAGCAGAATCATTGCCGAATCCTTTGGACATCGATTTCGCCGCTGTATCACCTTTAGCAGTAGCCAGAGCAAGAGAGAGAGCCAACCTGATAATGGGGTAACAGGATCATACGTGTTGCCAATGAAAAGGATAGGGAAGCTTTGAGCGCCTTCAGGGTGGCATCATGGGCGATGTTAAACATGAGTACTAGCCTTGTTTTCCGCGTTCCTTCCTCCACTGTCCACGGTCCACGGTAAGCCTCAAAGGGTTCAAAGTCCCAACCTGCACAAGAAGTGACCCATAAAGCCCAATATTCACCTACGAAGGTGGAGAGTTTGTTGAGCTGCACCTCGATGGTAAATCTCACAGTGCAAGTGGAAATAACGGTACCTACTCGACGAAGGTACACCTGCAAATCTTTGGGTTTGAAGTTCTTGAAAATCTTCGGATTGGTGTCTGCACACATGATGTGCTGTTGGTCACCGTGAGGTCCCAGTTTCAGCACAATGGAACAAGAAATAATATACTCTGCTTTGTACGGCAGCCTCTACGTTCATGGGTCTGCGCAAGATGTTCTCGTCCCATTTCTATTGAGTATATTTACTATTATTGTGGTTCCGAGCAGGACACTTACTTTGTGCACAAAAGTGTCCTTGCTGCCCGGCTGATTCATTCTCCAAATCATGTATCCTTCTCCATCCTCAGCCTCACTCAATCCTTGCGCAAGTCGCTGCCATGAGTCGGGGTTGTATAGAGACAAGAAGATAGCCTTGTGTAGCTGCGATGCCGTTAAAATGTCCACTCCATCCATTGATGCGACAGGCAACGGTGATTCCAGTAATGAAGCAGAAACGGCGGCTATACGTTCGTGAATCGACGACTCTGTACTGTTATCCTTAACAAGAGCACATCGACTGGCTCCTGCTTCGATACATGACGAAAGAAAGCTGTAATAGGTCTGGGAAGTGTGCTTCTTCAGCGTGTAAGAAAGCAGGATAGAAAGCTCGACGCACGTCTTCGTTGTCATCCATACCTTGGAACAGCCATGGCTTCAGGTTACAAACGGGGGCATATAAATGGGTTCATACCTGAAATACCCCAGTCTAGGTTGTTGCGCGTGTATGTTACGCTATCTGCGACTCCATCCAATACAACACGCCCAACGCTTTCTGGGAACATTGCTGCAAATGTTGCTCCCAGAATGGTACCTTTGGGATTCGACTTAGCATTATTAGGTGCTGTGAGAATAGGGAAGGAAACCGTAGGAGAAGCCTGCACGCCGTCCATCTAATCAGATTCTTCGGCTTAAAGCAAGAGAGAACAAGCACCCCAGTAATTCAATCCACCATCCTCTTCTCCCAGAGCCTCGAGGATCCATTTCATGTCTCGAGCTACAAAGGACGTCGAGGTGCTCTTCAACATGTTCTCGTTTCCGTGCTCCATGCAAACCTCGACTTGCGCTTGCCGATGAGCCATGTGTTTCGTAATCCATGCCAACTCTGAGCTATCTGCTGCCGCCTGCTCCTCTTCCGTCAAAGCATAGGAAGAATCGTGGAGGTATGGGGATGCACCAGGAAAAAGACGAGCCTGAAGAAATCGAGAAATGTAATGTTACGCCTCTTTTCTGTTGAATTGAGAGAGAAGGGATGCATACTTCGTAAGAGAATCCAAGGTACTTTGCGTTGTAATCATGCAGCCTTGCGTATGCTTCATCTGCATAACAGTCCAGTCCAGGACTAGTCAAGTTCACGCCACGAGGATCAAAACCAAGAATATCGTATTTGCCTATGTCCCATTATTCAACACCTAGAAACGAACTAGAAGCTTAAAAGATTTGGAAATGAGAGCTTACCTTGGACGACCTGGCTAAGTAACTGTCCCATTAACGTGACGGTTAGGGTCCCGCTGCCTCCTGGCCCACCTAGTCCCTACAATAAGCAGAACTCTTCGAATTCAGGGACTCGGTGGCGGTACGGTGCGCACCAGGGTTGATAAAGAGAGTTCCCAACCTCTCCCTTGGTCCAACCGTCGCTGGTAACCTGCGGAGGGCGATGGAAACGGTGAGGTTCGGTTGGGGATTGAGATGCTGCCCTCGTCCCCATCCATCAGTCTGGTTCAAATGAAAACAAAAATGGCATGCACATTCATAGGGGCGGTGATGTACGCGCAATCCAGCGTCGTAGCGTCAGGACAAGCCGACCAAGCAATCCCTCCGTGCAATCCATGAGACTGAGCGACAGAGCGTCCTTGTGCAGGCTGTCACAGATAATCAACATGAAATGACGTGCTCAGGTTGCTGAGAATATACCCCGATTAGGAGAAGCTGAGAGACCAGAATGTTCTGTATTAGTCGTCGCGGGCTGCATTTCATCCTCCTGCTTTTGGTTCCTTTCCCTTCTGTTGAATGTAGAGCGAGAGACGCAGAAGTCATGGCATTCGTGCAATGTGGCCAGCGCAGGACTTGAAACTAGACCTACGTAACCTTTATATCCTCCAGCAGAAGGAGACGCCCATGGAATATGAGTCAAGGAATTACAAAAAGGCTGAGCAAGCTGCAAAGCGCTAAACAAGACGCACTGAAAGTGTTCGGACAACACCGTCTCCTTTACCGCACGCATATCAGTCAATACGCGTTGTCTGAAACAGTCTCGCCGATCCACTAGAGTCTGTTCTATGAGAACGCGTTTGCAGAGGAATTGTGCTATAGAATTTCACAAATGCTGGTGGACAAAACGCCAATCCTTCAGCACTGCGGCCGCGTTCGAGGTCCAATTGAGTCAAAGCACGGTCATTGGTCAAAGGAAGGAGATGTTAGACTTTGAGACATTTTGGTTTGGGCAGCTAAAGCCAAGACGTGAATGATGTTTATGGCGAAGGCTCGCGCAGCTGCATTCGCTTCTACCAACTTCTCTCTCCAGAAAAAAGTGCCGTGTCGAACTGAATCATGACAATAGCTAGCGGTTTCAAGGTGAATTAGGCTGAGATTGAATCGGGAAGGGAAATGTGAAAGAGACATGACAGTGTCATACAGGGAATGATAAGCGATTTGAAGGTATGAGCTCATACTCGGTTACGTTGAGGAATGCTACCTTTTTCAAGATACAACGATTTGTAGCATCGGAAGTTCCCCCGATCCAAGGCCCCACTTGAGGATGTCACAGGGAACACAAAAACTGGCTCCTGCTTCGATACATGACGAAAGAAAGCTGTAATAGGTCTGGGAAGTGTGCTTCTTCAGCGTGTAAGAAAGCAGGATAGAAAGCTCGACGGACGTCTTCGTTGTCATCCATACCTTGGAACAGCCATGGCTTCAGGTTACAAACGGGGGCATATAAATGGGTTCATACCTGAAATACCCCAGTCTAGGTTGTTGCGCGTGTATGTTACGCTATCTGCGACTCCATCCAATACAACACGCCCAACGCTTTCTGGGAACATTGCTGCAAATGTTGCTCCCAGAATGGTACCTTTGGGATTCGACTTAGCATTATTAGGTGCTGTGAGAATAGGGAAGGAAACCGTAGGAGAAGCCTGCACGCCGTCCATCTAATCAGATTCTTCGGCTTAAAGCAAGAGAGAACAAGCACCCCAGTAATTCAATCCACCATCCTCTTCTCCCAGAGCCTCGAGGATCCATTTCATGTCTCGAGCTACAAAGGACGTCGAGGTGCTCTTCAACATGTTCTCGTTTCCGTGCTTCATGCAAACCTCGACTTGCGCTTGCCGATGAGCCATGTGTTTCGTAATCCATGCCAACTCTGAGCTATCTGCTGCCGCCTGCTCCTCTTCCGTCAAAGCATAGGAAGAATCGTGGAGGTATGGGGATGCACCAGGAAAAAGACGAGCCTGAAGAAATCGAGAAATGTAATGTTACGCCTCTTTTCTGTTGAATTGAGAGAGAAGGGATGCATACTTCGTAAGAGAATCCAAGGTACTTTGCGTTGTAATCATGCAGCCTTGCGTATGCTTCATCTGCATAACAGTCCAGTCCAGGACTAGTCAAGTTCACGCCACGAGGATCAAAACCAAGAATATCGTATTTCCCTATGTCCCATTATTCAACACCTAGAAACGAACTAGAAGCTTAAAAGATTTGGAAATGAGAGCTTACCTTGGACGACCTGGCTAAGTAACTGTCCCATTAACGTGACGGTTAGGGTCCCGCTGCCTCCTGGCCCTCCTAGTCCCTACAATAAGCAGAACTCTTCGAATTCAGGGACTCGGTGGCGGTACGGTGCGCACCAGGGTTGATAAAGAGAGTTCCCAACCTCTCCCTTGGTCCAACCGTCGCTGGTAACCTGCGGAGGGCGATGGAAACGGTGAGGTTCGGTTGGGGATTGAGATGCTGCCCTCGTCCCCATCCATCAGTCTGGTTCAAATGAAAACAAAAATGGCATGCACATTCATAGGGGCGGTGATGTACGCGCAATCCAGCGTCGTAGCGTCAGGACAAGCCGACCAAGCAATCCCTCCGTGCAATCCATGAGACTGAGCGACAGAGCGTCCTTGTGCAGGCTGTCACAGATAATCAACATGAAATGACGTGCTCAGGTTGCTGAGAATATACCCCGATTAGGAGAAGCTGAGAGACCAGAATGTTCTGTATTAGTCGTCGCGGGCTGCATTTCATCCTCCTGCTTTTGGTTCCTTTCCCTTCTGTTGAATGTAGAGCGAGAGACGCAGAAGTCATGGCATTCGTGCAATGTAGCCAGCGCAGGACTTGAAACTAGACCTACGTAACCTTTATATCCTCCCGCAGAAGGAAACGTCCAATGGAATATGAGTCAAGGAATTACAAAAAGGCTGAGCAAGCTGCAAAGCGCTACACAAGACGCACTGAAAGTGTTCGGACAACACCCTCTCTTTTACCACACGCATATCAGTCAATACGCCTTGTCTGAAACAGTCTCGCCAATCCACTAGAGTCTGTTCTGTGAGAACGCGTTTGCAGAGGAATTGTGCCATAGAATTTCACAAATGCTGGTGGACAAAACGCCAATCCTTCAGCACTGCGGCCGCGTTCTAGGTCCAATTGAGTCAAAGCACGGTCATTGGTCAAAGGAAGGAGATGTTAGACTTTGAGACATTTTGGTTTGGGCAGCTAAAGCCAAGACGTGAATGATGTTTATGGCGAAGGCTCGCGCAGCTGCATTCGCTTCTACCAACTTCTCTCTCCAGAAAAAAGTGCCGTGTCGAACTGAATCATGACAATAGCTAGCGGTTTCAAGGTGAATTAGGCTGAGATTGAATCGGGAAGGGAAATGTAGAAGAGACATGACAGTGTCATACAGGGAATGATAAGCGATTTGAAGGTATGAGCTCATACTCGGTTACGTTGAGGAATGCTACCTTTTTCAAGATACAACGATTTGTAGCATCGGAAGTTCCCCCGATCCAAGGCCCCACTTGAGGATGTCACAGGGAACACAAAGCCTTGCTCGGGTATTGATTTGGATATTATGTTCCCCATTTCTCAGAATGTCACAAAGCTTTGAAAGGATGGTAAAACGAAAGCTGTACATTAGGACGCTGGTTGGTTCACATCAAATTTGCACTTGGTAAATCAGATCAAAATAAATTTATTACATCGCGCTTATATGATTTCCAGAATCAATAACGTATGGCATTAGCGGGAAGCCTTCTCTGCTATTACAAAGCAAGCCAGATCAATTGACAGCTTTGTCCTTTTCAAGAAGCTGATACTGTTGGAGTACTTCTGCTCCCTCAGCTTGCCATATGTCAATAAAGTCATTCCCTTCTTTGTTCCCGATTTTCCTTGAAGCCAATTGCCAACGGATGGGTGTGCACGATGAGACCGCTCAGATTGTGATTATCCCATTCGTCAATCATTTCCAACATTTTCAGCGGCCGGGGATGGCAGATTTCGTGTCGAATGTCCGGGCGGAGCGTCATTCCCGCTTCCTGATGAGCTCTTGACGCGAATATTTGAGCTCATCGCTGAAGATGAAACCGACTCTCTGCTCTGGGGCTCGACGTTGTCCCCCACCTGTCTTGTAAACAGACGTTGGAATCAGTTGGCACAACCTGTCCTATATCGACGAATTTTTCTAAAAGGACCTTTTTTTTTTCTATGCCACTGTCATCCCCAATGTTGTCAAAGTCCTCACGTTACCTTCGCGAACTGCACATTGCTGTCGTCGCTCAGGATACTGGTGAAGGAACGATTCAAACCAGTGTTATCCCAATTTTACAAAGCCTCATGGCCCTAAAAATCCTTCGGTTGCTCGATTACTATAATGGATTTGGCGAGGAAGCCGATCTTTGGGATGGCGTTGGCACTCTAACGAACCTTGAAGAGCTCTCCCTTGAGAACACGCCAGGAACAACCAATACGTTCGCTGGAGATCTTTGCCTTTCTCAGCTCAGAAAGCTGCGACACTTGAAAAAGCTCCTCTTTAGTGGCGTCTATTTTGAAACACCATCGATTTCATCGCACGATCTGCCAGAGCTTCATCTCTTGTACTTGCTAGACTCTTGGGCCTCGGAGAACCTGCTGGCTAATCTGCTCTCGATTTCTTCTCTGCAACACGTCGGCTTGGACTTTGATGGTACCAGAACGGGTCCCTCACCTCAAAAGTCAGACCTCGCGATATTGAATACTATTCCACTCACCCTGGAGCATTTATTCATTGTCGGCGGCGCTCGTGCCTCACGACATATTGACGCATGGTCACAACTCTTCAATGATCATCTTACCTCTCGTATTTCACGTTTTAATCAACTCAAGCGTTTGGATGTCGCGTCTGGCTTTCCGGATAAACATTTCTATGCAGCTCTACCTGGCACGATACGACATCTGTGTTTAAGTACCGGGGCGCTCCTTGATCCACAAGACGCAGCATTGCTAACCATCTGGCAGATGATTGAAGACGGTCCGGTTCCTCTACTCCGTCAGCTCTCTATATCTCTTTCCATGTCTGCGTATCATCTTCTTAAAATGGGAACTTGTGGTGCCTGTCACGTCGAGGACTGGGTGACCCCTATTGTAGACATGTCATAGGTTCAAGTTTTGGTCTAATAACATGACGAGCTTCTTTCTCGACTGCAACCGTTCAAGTTGAGCACCTTTGCAATGCCGTGACGTGTTCACAGTTCGGTCATCTCTGCTCCTTGCAAACATTTGACATTTGAAACATTGCTCGCTCTAATACTCCTTTAGGTAGCTCTCACTTTAGTCGGAATTAAGCTCGCCTGCATGTCAAAACTCAAGACATGGGGACTCAGCACGTAATGCAGGTTGATGCAGGTTGATGAGAGACATCTCATGTTTCTGCCTATCATTTTGCTCAGAAACGTAAACAAACTGTGAAGAACCGGCGTGTGGATGCTGCTTTCTTCGTCATCGTCATGGATGCTGCTGTCAATGATTGGGCTGAGCCTGAAAGTACAATGCAGGGGTGAACAAAGTGAGTTTCATAAATATCCAATTTCAATATCCGGCGTCATCATGTTCGATGAAGCTTGCTTCCTTAGCTTGAATCCCACCAGAACGGGAGGGTATGGGCCCTATCAACTGCATCGCCGAAAAACCTGTGGAAAGAAGCAGGCGAGATTTTGAAATCGGCCGTGTCGAGGAACCGCGATAACCTGTCACGTCTGTGCTCAGTGGGGGATTCTTGCTTTGCCGAACGATTAGAGGAGGAAGAGCAAACGTCACGCACCCAGCTCTAGCGTACAGTACATATGGCACCGGCATTTGATGATCGTGGGGAAGTCCTCCATCCTCCACCGAAAAGGCCAATAAAACAGCAATGCCTCCTTGGAGACATCCCTGCTTTAGCTCTGTTTCCTTTGACGCGCGAGAATGCAGTTGCTTACAGCCCTCTTACCCATCCTCCCAGTCGTCCTTGCCGGCCCGAGGCTGCCAGAAGGATGTCCCGACTATGTCGAGTACTCCCAGACGCCTCAAGGCAACCCTTCTGCTGGACCTCTCGCCCTCCCTTACATGCGTCCTGATCCGCAGTGCAGAACTTTCAACAGCTCATCTGTCGAGGTGGGCCGTTTCCTCTGAAGCTGCAGGTTCAATTCTCATGAAGAGAGACGTTACTGAATAGAAAGTCATCACGGATATGAAAGCCCGCCTAAAGGATCCAGATATCGCTAGGTTATTCGAGAACACCTTTCCTAATACGCTAGATACTACTGTTAGCTATTACAACGATGTCAGTTTCCCTTTTCTCTCCGTCTTGTCTTGAAGAAAGGCTGATGGAACGTGGTGAAAAGACTGAGAACATCGCCTTTATCATCACGGGAGATATCAAGCATGTTTTCCTCCATCATTCCATCTTCCCATGCTGATAGTTACTGTAGCGCTCAATGGCTCCGCGACACAGCAAACCAGTTCGCTCACTATTCCAAGCTCCTCAAGAATGACACGGAGCTCTCAACGCTCGTGAAGGCTATTATCAATAACGAAGCACGCTACATCAAGCAGTTTCCTTATTGTGGAGGTACGCTCAATTCTTGCTTCTTCGTCTCTGGCGGTCGAATTGGCGTTGAATGAACGCGGAATGAAACAGCGTTCCAACCTCCTCCAGAATCCGGCCTCCCTCCAACCTACAATGAATGGGCTTACAACGTGACCGTGAACCCTCCCGTTAGTCCTCTGTCCACATCTGCACCCACCAACCCAAATTTAATGATGGTAAACGGTGCAGGTGGACAACACGACCGTCTTCGAGTGCAAATACGAAATCGACTCCCTCTGTGGTTTCCTCAAGCTCTCTCGCTCCTACTTTTCTGCAACTGGTGACAAGTCGTTCGCAAATGATAATTGGTATGAAGCTATCAGACAGATCTTCAGGGTCATGGATGAGCAAAGTCAGCCGACCTTCGATGAAAACTGGAATGTAGGCGAGTTTCTCTTCTTGATTGATGGAGCTGATTGGACCACTACACTGTAGTATATCTCCTATTACAATGTGCGCAGCTGAGAACTCTCCAACTTTCGTACGGTATTGATGAGGAGTGCGTAGTGGACTGGTACTACTGGCGCACTATCTCCCAGGATTTTCAACTCTGGAAACGGAGAGCCGAAGGTACGTTTCGTGTCTCCAATCTCACATCGCACATTGTGTTCTTTCAGGCATACACTGGCATGGTGGGAACCCACCACCGTCCTTCAGACGACAAAGGAATCTATGCCTACCTCGTCCCCGCGAACGCCATGCTGTCCGTCGAACTGTTGCACCTGGCAGACACGATTGAAGGCGTCGGAAACGGCTCCTCCACCTTCGTTTCCGGAGCTAGGAAATGGTCTAGCCAGATCAAGAAGGCTATTTATGACTACGGAGTCCTCGATGGCTCCTTCTCGTTCGAGGTCGATGGATTTGGATCCCACAACAGACAGGACGATGCTAACGTTCCTTCCCTCCTCTCACTTCCGTATCTCGGTTTCTTAGATCGCAACGATTGGAGATATAAGAAGACAAAGGATAGACTGTTGAGTAGGGGCAATGGCTACTTTGCTAAGGGAAAGAATTTCTTCGGCGTCGGCGGACCACACGCCAGCCCTGGTCTGTTGTCATTTTCATTTGCACGAGAAAACTCGCTCACTGTGCCTCGTAGGAACGCAAAACCCGTGGCCTATGAGCTTGAGTACGTCTTTGAGTCCCGTTTGCAAATTGTAACCAAACGCTGGAAACAGTCAGCTCCATTTACGGAACTAGCGACGATTCTGAAATCATGACTTACCTTTACACGATTGCCAACGTACGAACTTTCTATTCTTCCTTTCAAAGCTCATTTGGCCTCGTAAATAGAACACGGTTGGATTGGGCTTGATCCACGAGTCCCAGAACATCTACAACACAACCAAGTACACAAGACCGTGGTTTGCTTGGGCAAACTCGTACTGGGCAGGCAAGTATTCATCAATAACTCGATCATTCTTCTGTTTTTGTTGATCATTGATTTGCAGAGATGATCCTGGACCTCGCCGAGCGCAAGCCATATCTCATTTTCAACTCTAGCGAGCCGTACATTGTTGGTCAATGAACAGGCGAATTTTGCTAGCAGATCGCAAAGGAATAAAGTAACGGATGAAAGATGTCAAAATACCCATCACGAGTCAATGAACTTAACCGTCGAAATGCAATGTTTACTTATTCTCAAAATAAAAGGTCGGTTCTTTTGACCCTACTTGGATCGCTATGACTAGGAGTGGAACATGAAGTTGCATGTAAACCTATAAAGTAATGAGCCTGACCGTCCTCACTTGCTAAGTTACAAACACGAGTCCCCATTACGATCAAACCACGCTATCAACAAATGTCGACGAAAACCCGAATCCAAGTCTCGATCTCAAACAGAACAAGACAAGCCAAGTAGGCGACTTAGAAGTCAGCGGTAATAAGATAGTGGATAGATGGATAGATGGATGTGGTAATAAACAAACCGAAACAGAAAGGGACAAGGAACAAGGAACAAATAATCAATATTTATCTTTGGATGATTAAGGCGATGAGACTGAGAGAAGGAGCGAGTGAGTCCAGTGGCAGTTGCGACGGGACCATGGAGATGAAGAAGCAGAAATAGATTCAGAGATGGGAAGAAATCAAGGAGTAAGATAAGACATGTCGAGGCTGTCCTGTGCCCATGGAAGGTTCGAACAAAATATGCAGAGATTAAAAGTAAACGAGCGTGACGTTCTTAGCATATGTTGTAGGAGAGGAGCACGGAGACAGAGAGGGACTATGATGGATGAGAGAATCAGTACCGGAAAGAAAGTCAATGGTCAATAATTCAACTTTGAAGTGGTAGAACTGAAAAACGATAATCAAAAACAAGTGGAAATGAGACTGGTTCAATCTTTGCAGGATTGATACGACCGTCCGTTCAGTCGCAATAAGTAGATAATGGTGTGATTTGGCTTCGGTTCGGCTGCTGGGTCGCCTCTTCCTTGCCTGCATTCGATCAGGCGAACAAGTTGTCTCTCTTCCTCTTTCCCAACCCAGCAAAATCGTCTCCTGCCACCAGATCTCTGGTCTTCTTCCTCGGCAAGCTCTGTGGCGTAGGCATGAGTGCGAACCCATTCCCTTTACCTTCAGGACCTTTGGTTAGGTCGAGACCCTTCATTCCAATCGACATCGACACCGCTTCATTCGATCCAGCAAACTTGAAGGGATTCTTCCTCACTGATGTGGGCGAACCAATCAACTTGTGGGAGGAGCTGCGACGGGGAGGGGTGGAAACGAGAGTGGTCTCGCCTTCCAGTTCGGAGTCCGAAGCACAGAGCGCAGTGGATTCCGGGGCGGTTTGAGAGACGAGGGTGAGATCCGCTTCGACTTCCGGAGAGTCTTTCCTCTCCTCTTGCTCCTCCATGATCTCATCGACGTCGTAATCAACCTCCTCTTCGGTAGTCGTCGCGAAATCTTCAAGCTCAGTTTGCTCATCAGACTCCGTCTCTTCGTATTCATCGCTCTGTTCCTCGGAGATCCTAACCTTTGAAAAGTCGAGAGCCCTCTCAATCCTCCTCGAGTGACTCGGCCCATACATTCCATCGACTTCAGCTTCGAGCTCCTTTCTCTCCTCCGAATCGCTCAGATCTTCGGGATCCATCATCTTCGTCACCACATCACCTACCGTCTTCCCGGTCGCTCGGGCAGTTGCGACGTGATCAGGAGCCCAAAGAAGTTTGCGAGAAGCCGCCCAGTCTTCGCAGGGAAGGGCCCAATCGTCCTCATCATCGCTACCCCCGAACCTGCTCACAAGCCTGCGAGTCTTGATGGCCGCCAAAGCGTCTGCTGGAGGATTGAAAGGGTCGACGGTTTGATTACGGCTATTCCCGTTTCAGCATATCAGATCAGCAAGACGGTGTAAAGTGAGGATACGGACAAAGTAAGGATTAGATCGCTGCCCTTCTGTCCCGGTAAACGACCCCATCTATCCCTTGCCTCCTTCCTCTTGAACCTCACCGCCTCATCCTCCTCATCCGAAGAATCACTCCATCCGTCCGACGTTCTATCCAAACGTCGATTCCTCAGTGCAATAGGAACATAGTTCTCTGAGAACGGATCGCTTTCATCTGCCGAGGAAGGCGCAACTTTGGAGCAGAGGTTCTTCCTCGCACATACGGGTGCTTTGAAGTCGCGGTAGATAGGGGCGGGTGGTGGCTGCGGCGTATAGGATGTGGAATACAGGTTAGAGAAGTGTTTTGGGGCTTTGGGAGTCGAAGGAAATTGTATCTGTTGTTTGGGAGTCTGGATTGAGCTCGGGAAACGACGGGTCATGGTTCTTGGCTTAGCCGGCGAAGTGGGAGAAGGAGGTCGGTACGCTAACCCAGAGAATATTCATAAATCTCATCCCATCTTATCAACAATTGGGAGGACATACCTTCGCCAGCCTGTTTGGCATTCATCGTATTTGACTTCTCCATCCCAAACTCGAAAGAACTCCTTCTTGTTGATGCTCCCCAACGGACGTGTTCTCACGGAGAAACGTACAAAAAACGCGTCTTCACTTGCGTGAGACTAATAAGACGAGAGACTGAGCGAGAAGGGGGAGAATGTGGGCGTGTTGTTGGGTGTTGTGAAGCAGTTGATGAAGGGATGGTCGAAAACAACAACGAGGTTTAAGGTTGGACACAAGCTTCGTCCCGACTCATCCGGATGTGATGAGTTCTCTTGGAGCTCGCTCACACCGTTTGGTTTGGCCTAGAAAAGGCCTTATCCCAGTGTCAGAACCTGGTGCGTTCGACTGGAACAGGTCTGGGCTATGAGGGCCGCGGTCACTTTGCTCAGGCAAGCTCCAGAATATTGAGAGACGGCGAGTATCGAAGAGCATGCTTCCTATCGAGCCAGGGTTGAGCTTCTGCTCTGTCAGTCGTTTTAGAATTTGTAACTGTCCTGTCAAGGTCTGCTTGACGAGCCACTTCCAGGAAAGCATCTAGTAACGTTCATACAGTCATGCTTGTTCTGCATTCAATGTTCTTGTTACGCTTCCTTTCATCTTAAATTCAATGCGAAAGAACAGAGTCCCAGTCATTCCGTCGTATCTCATATCGTCGAAGTCTGAGTATAGCACTCCCTCTCAGACTGGTATGCACTATTGTACGGGTTGCCTGTCGCGTTATTGCAGTCCGCTCAAAACCTACTCTGATGGAAAGTTCCCGTAGGGTTTAGAGTCTTCTTTGA
>MU271780.1:0-25157 GCA_021432655.1 Atractiella rhizophila
CTCTCCACATAAACATTCCTTTCGGACCATATAGCTCTTCAAATGCCTCCACCTAGTTATCCAAATCAATGTCCAACTTTCAGTCACAACAAAGGTGTGAAATACAGTTAATCCACGCCGAAGAAGCATCAGCCCGCGATCAACCGACTCCTGTGTCATTTTCTCTGCTACTCGTCCAATAGCATTCAAATCGTCTCGATACTCGTCCACACAGCCCCATAACTTCTTTGCCTCGTCGCAAATCCACTGAGCAGCAAAAACCAGAGCGATATTCTCCAATTCTTGCAGGATGAACATCCGCGTATGGCTTGCTGCAGACCTTGGGGAGAGAGGAAGTGTGGTTTTCCTGAATATATATTCTCGATGAGCGAGAAACCATTTTGCGTGCTGAGCTTGTAGAACGAAGAGCGCTTGAACAAGTTGAAGGAGGGAGGAGAAGGTGAGGGAAGGAACAGAAAGGGTAGCCAAGAGGGTAGTACGTCGCAAAGCGTAGAGGGAAAGTGGAAGGACTTTGTTTCGACATTTTGGACCGAAAGGAGAGGGAAGACCGTCCCGGAAATGTTGCTCGGGATCAGATTGGAGGAGGGCTTTGTAGCAGGATGAGTTCGGTGCCCAGACAGACGCCGGATGTAACGTACCTTGACACGACAGAAGGTATTCCGGTGGACAATCGCTTAGCGAGAAGATGCTCAAAATATCCTCGTGTCCGCTTAAAGGAAAAACGAAACGAATCAGTTACATGCAGGTAGAATGTTGGAGAGGACTCACAGGAAAGGCTGTTTGTTCACTTGTAACGCCAAATCGATGTCGATGCACTGTTCAGCGACAAACGGTCAACTCTACGAACTTATGAATGGAGGCGAGAAATCTGACCCAAATTCTAGCTCCTAAGGAGTGCACGAGTCCTTCAGCGTCTCCCCTTTTCCACAGCTCTTTGAAGTTCTCAATTGCCGCAGACAGATAACCTCGTACGATCTGAGCCTCTGATTCGTTTTGTATCCAAGGACAGAGGGACATGACAGCCTCTGTCAACGCACTGTAAATTCAGGTCACTATGGTGCCAGGGAACAGGACGGGATGAGGGAGTACAAACATGATCCCGAACAGCCCTGAACGACCCAGGCTGAAAGCAGATGAGGAAGAGGCAGAATTCATGAGATGTTTGGATAATTGTTGACAGAACGGCTCTCGAGAGCTACCAAGTTTCCGACTGCAACCAAGCTTTCAAATTAGCTATACAGTTCGCATGGAGCACATCGGGCAAGCTCACAAGTCTGGGCGGTTCCTACGCTTCAAGGGGCAGTTCGACACATCAGTTCCCAGAATTGCCTATCCACCAGCACATTAATTTATGATAAAATGGAGCTTGAGAGGCTCACAGAATGAGGACTAGCACGAGCTCCCAGTACAACCAATGCCATGACTATGATCTCAAAACAATCCCGCTGAACATCTTCTTCTACATCTAGGATCTTTTGTCCTGTAGCTCCACACTCGCTTGTCACAGTTGGCGAGAGTACGCCACTAAATCCAATCTCTCTATAACTCTTCAAGAAGGAAGGATACACGAGGGAAGATATCGGGTTTGGGGAGACAGCGAAGTAATGTTCGAGGAGGGTTTCTTTGAGGGAAGATGCGAAAGAGGAGCGATTGAGTCGCTCAGAGGCGGAATGCTCGCTCAAATCAGCCAAATGGGTTAGCGAGGTGAGGTCCAAATATTCCAGAGGTTCGTAAACGTCCCCATTCTATTTCATCGTCCGTTGCTCAGCTAAGCCTCGTCGATGACGCTTCCCCGGCTTACAGAAGTCACTGAAGGAAACAGCCCCAACGCCTCCGGATGCTTCAAGACCAGCTCGGTAAATCTTTCCATCTCTTTTTCGCTCAATGACGGTGAAGATTGCAATGATTCCACCGCCATTTTGTAGCTGGCGAGTTGCTAAGACGCGTCGACTGCTCTGCTCGTCGTTTAAAACTCGGCGGTTGTCCATATTTGTGGGTCTTCCATTCGGATATATCGGTTACTAAGCCACAAACCAGAGTAACCGGAGGCTAGGGGGCTTTGTTTCTCATTTTCAAGTAGTGACGCGGGAAGAACTTTGGACGACTTCTAGCCCTTTACAAGACTTAGAATTATCAGCACGATGTCTCGCGCGGTCGCCAGTACACTTCCATCCATCTGGCGCAGCTCCCAAGGCACATCCATACGCGCCTTCTCGAGCTCTACTGCTCGACATGCAAAGACACTGTTGTACCTCGAGCACAGGTCTGGGAAGCTCAAACCCGCATCTTTGAACGCTTTAACGGCTGCGAAGAAGCTGGGAGAGGTTGATGGAGTGTTATTGGGAAGCAAGGAGGAGTTAGAGAGCGTGAAAGGAGAAGCTAAGAAGTGAGTGGATTCGTCAAGTCAACTGATTTGTGGGACGGAATGAGTGAGCTCGAGCTAGATTGCCCTTGCAAAAACTCCTCGTTCAAACTTCTGAAAACTTGGCACACTCGTTACCTGAACCGTCAGCTCCCGTGCTCGCCAAATTGATCGAGGAAGGAGGCTACACGCACTTTGTAGGCGGTCATACCGCAACGGGGAAGAACATCTTCCCTCGCGTCGCTGCCAAGCTGGATGTCGAGCAAGTGCGCTCCTTTCTCTCTTCTCAATTCATACTCGTGGTTGATGACCAAAGGAGATCTCGGATGTCTCTAAAGTCTTGGGAGAAGGAGAATTTGAACGGCCGATTTACGCTGGAAACGCACTTGCAACGGTCTCTACAGAAGATAAATACAAGGTTCTAACTATCCGTGCAAGCGCTTACGAGGCTACGAAGGACGGTAGCTCAGAGGCAGAGCTAGCAGAAGCGGAGGCAGCCAACATCGGCTCAGGTATGCCACCACCTTTCATTTCACGAAAAATTAAACTCACAGGTTTCTGACAGCTCTCTCGACCTGGATCTCCGACGAGCTCGTAACCTCCTCCCGTCCAGACCTCGGCTCTGCTTCACGGGTCGTTTCAGGCGGAAGAGCGTTGAAGAACAAAGAAAACTTTGACTCTCTCATCGTTCCCCTCGCCGACGCTTTTGGGGCTGCAGTCGGCGCCAGTCGGGCTGCCGTCGACAGTGGGTATGCCGACAACTCCTTGCAAGTCGGACAGACTGGAAAGGTCGTCGCTCCTGAGCTGTATGTGGCTGTGGGAATTTCGGGAGCCATTCAGCATTTGGCTGGCATGAAGGATTCGAAGGTCATCGTCGCGATTAACAAAGTATGCTCTTTTGCTGTTGTCTAATCAGGAATCGCTGATGCGTTGGGGACGCAGGACCCAGAAGCACCCATCTTCCAGGTTGCGGATGTGGGATTGGTTGCGTGAGTCTGCTCATTGCTAGGTCATCCAGGTTTAATTGATCCGCCATGGAATAGTGATTTGTACGACGCCGTCCCAGAGCTGACAGAGAAGGTTAAACAGGCGTAGACACCTTTGTACAAATGTAAATTCAGTTTACCAGAGGTTCCTCTAGCTCAGGAGACCGCGAAATTGTCCTGCAGACTGAGAATCGCTTAAATATGGAGCATCTTGTTTCACCATGCGAGATGAATGCATAATTAATGCAAATCCATTTTACCCCAACAAACATGCGTGACACAACATTACCAGTCTAATACCATTAAACAAGCCGTTCATGAAGTTGGCATGACATGAGAATAGAAAGCCCGTGAAAAGAGGCCTCAGACAAGCATACCAGCAATAGCAGCGGTCTGGAGAGTCGCGATGAAACCGCAAATGAGGGCGGAGGGACCGACGCGAGAGATGACGACCTTTTGATTGTCGGCCAAGGAGGACAGCACTCCGATTTGGATTCCGAGCGATGAGAGGTTGGCGAATCCACAGAGGGAGAAGACTGCGATTGTGAAAGCACGCTGGCTGAGGGTGGGGATGAGGGGTTGGAGGTCGCTGTAAGCGACGAACTCGTTCTATTCACATCCGTTCAGCTTTTGTTCGCATCCAAAATAGTGCACTTACGGCGACAAGCTTGACGCCAATGAGCCTGGAGACCGTGAGAAGTTCTCCTTGAGGTACTCCGATTAACCACGCAATTGGGTAGAAGATGTATTGGAAGATGAGTTCGAGAGTGAGGTGGTGGATTCCGAAAGATTTTCCGGTCCTTCGATGTGGATAAGCAAACAAATAGTGAGGTTGGCGTTATGATGAGACACATACCAGGTAAGGAAACCGTCAATGGCGGCAATGAGGGAGAGGAGGGTAGCGACGTTGGCAAGGATCATACCAGCGACGCGGAGACCAAACCAAGCACCGTTGGAGTAGGCGTGCAAGATGTTGACGGCATCGTCGTTATCTCGGGCGACGACAACGCGTCCCTTAGTGAGAGGCTCTCCCTCCTCTGGGTATCGAAGCTTAGAGATGGCAATGGAGGCAGGGATGGACATGACAGCGGAAGTGACGAGGTAACTGGCAGGCATTCCAAGAGAGACGTAAGCTCCCAAGACAGATCCTGCGATGGTCGCGAAACCAGAAGTCATGGTCTGGTGAATCTGCACCCAAATGTGTTCAACGTTTGCATCACAGGAAGTCGAAAAAACTAAACATACCTCTGAAGGCGTCATCATCGCGACATAAGGGCGGACCAAACAAGCAGACTCTCCCTGACCGATGAAAGGAGAGGAAGCAGCAACGACAGCTTCTGCACCAGAGATCCTGAGGGTCTTGAAGAAGAACCAGGCAAATTTCTCAATGATCCACTGCATAGCTCCAATGTAGTAAGCGGCCTGCACGAAGGCGATGAAGAAGATGATGGCAGCAAGGGTCGAGACGAAGAACAAGTGCTGGCTGGCAAGGGTCGCGCCGAAGAAGAAGGAAGCACCAGCTTGAGCGCAGCCAAGGAAATCCTGGGCGAGCTGAGCAATCCCTGAATACATCATTGACTCAGTTTCTCATACTACGGCAAATGTAAAGAACACTCACAGTTAAAGAAGTCGAAACCAGCACCAGTCTTGAAGACCAAAAGAGCAAGGATCTGCTGGAATCCAAGACCGACAATGACGGTATCTACCAACCGCCCATCAGCCCTAATCTTTCAAACCAACCAAAGAGCTGACCCCATTGGACTTTACGAATGTTCGTCGAAGTAAGGGCGAAAGCAGCTTGGAAAACGGCCAATCCAAAGAGACATCTCGCCCTGTCACCGTAGTTCGAGCCGTCCCTGAGTTCGACACCGAAGGCGGTTCCAAGCACCAAAGCGAGCAGACTGACGACTCCCAGACCAAGCCTGGCGACGTAAGGCAAGGCCCAGAACGGTTTGCCGACGACAGTGTTCCAAGCAGCACCAATGGGCTTTCCCAGAGGCGAGAAGGGGATGTGCCGCGAGATGATGCAGAGGAGGAAGAACCAGGCAAGGATGGTGGATTGGATCCAACGATGACGGGTCGCCTTGAGGACAATGCCAGAGATCCACCATCTACAATTCTTATTCGCTTTCTCCATTGAAATCAAAAAAGTTTAGGAACTGACGCAAGGATCAAAGCAAAAAGACCAATCTACAAATCCGTCAGCGACAGGGCGTCATGTCAAAGAGAAACCAACATGAATGGGAATCCTAAGCTTTTGGTATAATCCACTCTTTTTCTCGCTGTGGGCTGGCTCTACGTCATGAGTAGTCGTCTCTCCCTCCTTCAAATCAGCCTTCTCGTCAGTCGACACGCCAGAGCTCGTCCTCCTCTGAGGCTCCGGCTTGTTGTACATGGGCAGGACGGTCATCTATGGCACGGCACGTCCATGAGACGGCATTAGCTCGAGATTGGGAAACGTACGTTAGACACGTCCTTCTTCTCCTCCACGACGGGGGCAGATTGACTAGGATCCATTTCTGCTTCTTGTCAAGGGAACTGCTGCTGAACGAATGAGGAGCAGGCAAAAGCAGTGGTCAAGCCCAGGGAGCGATACGAAAAAAATTTCGATGGGTCACTCGACAGCGAGGTGGGGAGTTTTTATCGCAAGCTCACAACCTTATCAACCACTGAATAATGGCACTGCCGAGATCCACCACATGCTTTGCCATTGATAAGGTACGGTTCCGCTTTACCAAAAGCCCGATGTGAGCGAAAAACTGCGAAATATAAAGATGGGGAAAGCAGCGGATGTCAGGAGGCATAATGATACAATGCAACGATGTTAGCAGAGGCATATGTGGACTGCACACTAGCCTGAAAGCCCTCCCAAAAACCAGAAAGGCCTTACAGCGCGGAGGTCGCGTGGATCTGGTGATGTGTGATGAACGAGATAGAACAACATCATCGCCATTTCGAATGCGCAGGCATGTGCGTGTTGATACCGAAAAGTGAACCCAAATGAATGCAAGGATTGAAAGTCGGGAAGCCTTGACTGCGTGATCAACAAGCGAGCGCAAGGCGACTCGTTCATCTTCCTCTCTTGGAGTTCTCAATCAAAATCAGAAGACATGAAAATGACATGTCTGACATGTCAAGCCATCACAATCTTCGTCCCTCAAACACGGCCTCTTGAACTATGCATTTGCGCAGTTGAGTTCTTTCAGACTTGCAATGTCAAGACAATGTGAATCTGGCAATCTGATGGATGATTCGCCAGGAGTTGTGGCGCTGAAAAGGCAAATCATTACAATGCTCACCAGCACCAATCGCGGCTGCCCAGATTCACTGTTTCAATCAAGTCCATCAAGCAGCTTCCGCGTCGCCAAACATTTCTAACACACATACGCGACGCCGCCCAGTGGTACGGTATGGCTCAAGTTGAGTGGCTGTTTGAAAGAGTTAGTTGCTTTTGGGAGAAAAGCTCACAGGAAGAGGAAAAGGGAACGTTATTTATTGTAATTACCGTTCGTCTGACTTGCCAATTGGTGCAAGCAGGTTCAAGCGCTTCGAATTGGAGCTCGATTTCACGAGACCAATTGATGCCATTGATGCTATACAACTTGTCCATGTTCAACATAACGTTACATTGATGGGCTGAAATAAACGAGATTACTTTGGGAGAAATAGGCGCTTGGAAGCCTTCAGAAATTTTGTGTATCCAAGACTTCCCTTCCACGTCCTATGGTGATTTGTAGGCCATGTCCCTTCCAATTCGGCGCAATTTTCTTCTCTGAAGAATCCGTGATTTCCTTCGGTGCGCCATCACGGATTCCACCTTGAAAAAGCTCGTAACTAGGCATATATCTACACGCACATCAGTCTCGAGTGCAGATGCTGACTTGAAATGCTCACCTAGATATAAAAGCTTTCACCTCCTCATCTGACATCCCCTTCCCCCCATTCTTAGCCTTCATGTTATGCTCTTGCTCCAGCCTCCACTCCCAGACATAATCTGTCTTCTCTGGATTAATCTGCACGAAACAATCTATCTCTTTCCACAACGCTTGATAAGCGATCAACCTCCGATTCGAGTCCAACAGCGTTTCGAGACTGTATCTCTTGATCCATTCTCCATCCTTCGCGTTCTCCCAACGCTCCACCAAATGTCGTTCCGCAAGGGGAGAGAAACCAACCATCCAGCCTTCAAAGATCACAATCTCCACTTCTTTTGCTAAACTAACATCTACCACCATTCCCCCACTCACCCGATCGCCACGTCCGGCGTGTAAACTCTTGTCGTATGAAGGAAGCGTCAGCTCTTCTCTCCTTCTCAATTTCCCAAAAACCTCAAGAGCTAACGGCAAATCATGTGTGCCCGGTGGACCGCGGCCGGTTAGAAGATCGTTGGAAGGATGCTGGCGGGAAAGTGAAGATTGCTCTTGGAAGGGAAGATAGAGATCATCCAGTGAAAGGATGAGCGTTTTGTACGAATGTGGAGGGGACGGTAGCGAGATCTCGAGGAGACGAGAGAGATGGGATTTACCTGGATTGGACGTCAGTAAGATGAATGGGGTGGATCAGCCATACAACGTCACAAATGACAAGATGCAAGAATCAAGACATCCAAGCCACATTCACAGATTATTGCGAATGTAGGTTCAATTCTCTGCACCAAAGATGATCACACTGGAAGGTCGTGTCTCGCAGAAGAAGAGCATACAATATTGGTCAATAGCAATAGATATGATCACACACACTTTCATCTTGCCATTTCTCGAAAACAGATGGCAGTCGGCACAATGATATCGCGCAAACTTTTCACACAAGACTTTTGATTCCAAAAACAAGCATTGAGTTGCGCCCCAGTGGAAGTAGCAGAATACAAGAAACAGTCGCCCTCTTCAAAGTTTCGAAGGCATCCGAGACTAAACTCACCACTGCCTTGAGGTCCTTGTATGCCGACAAACAAAGGGTCTTTTCTGACCTCCTTGTGCCGCTTCAGCTGCTCAACGATGAAGTCTACCACGATCTGTGGTTTGCTTGACATCTTGCGAAACGGGATTGCTGAAAACAGGCGTGAGTTATGGCTCGTCAATCTGCACAGGCGTCTGAGCATAAGCGAGGGTTTTAAGACCCTTTATGAAAAAGATTAAACAACAGATGGAGGGACGGTTCAGCCAAGCTGACATCGTGCCGAAATATGGTTCATTAGGCGGGTAGTCAGCTTGAAACCGTAGTCTCACTCTAGTCTTTCACTGACACATCTTGGACTTGGTGGATGTTTTTGTCTCGGTTTCCTCGAAAGGTTGCACTTCGAATATCCCCTCAGATCCATCGCACATCTCTGTCTGTCATGAGCAACGAAAATAAAAAGTTGATCGGAACACATTCTGGCACTTTTCATGCTGATGAAGCTTTGGCTGTCTTTTTGGTTAAAACTCTGGATGAGTACAAGGATGCTAGTGCGTTGTCCCTCTTCAAGGGAACCAGGGGGAGCTTGGAAAGACATCTGCTCATTTTCTATACTCTGGTCAAAAGAGCTTGCTACAAGATCACGAAATCGTGCTCTGGCTTTTGCTTTGTTAGCTTCTTTCACAGCGAAGCACCTCTGAGTGCACAGGATGTTGGTGAAGAGTCTTCCTTTATCACAAGTTTTCAATCAATGTGTTGAGCTATCACTGCCTGTTTGGCGCAAATTAGAGGCAAAGCTGCTTGGTTCTGTGTGTCGGTACTGATTACGATGTTTTCATGTCTAGATCTAGTACGCACGCGAGATCCAGCAATCTTGTCGACTTGCGACATCGTAATGGATGTTGGTGGGGTGTACGATCCGTCCATCCATCGCTATGACCATCACCAGCGTTCTTTCGACACAACATATTCTCCAGCATACCGCACCAAGCTGTCATCTGCAGGTTTGATTTACAAACATTTTGGAGAGCGCATCATCACCGAAAGACTCCAGCTTCATGGTCAGGCGGAGAAAGTAAAAATCCTGCAGGAGAAGCTGTATGAAAGCTTTGTTGAGGGGTTGGATGGGAATGATAATGGTGTGGAGATGTATGGAATCGAATGGGTTGGGTCAAATCGTGAAAGTGATGGCGAGCCGCCAGAAAAGAGGGTCAAGGTTGACGGACCTCAACCAAAAATCAAAAGGAACTACAAGTCGTCAACGGATCTTCCTTCGAGGATCAGCAGAGTACGCACTTGGGTTTCTCCTCGCATCTTGTTTCTGAACCTTTTCACAAGCTGAATCCGGCTTGGAACGTCTCCAGTACTCCTGCAGATCAAGATGATCTATTCCTCAAAGCGTCCGTCCTCGCTGGTGGGGAGTTCTTCGAAGCTCTCCAAAGCCTGCACGATTCTTGGTTCCCAGCGCGGGAGATCGTCGAGAGAGCCTTCAAAGGACGAAAGAACGGCATTATTGAGCTGGAGAAGTTCGCACCTTGGAAGGTATGGATTATTCCGTCCTCTAAATCCTATGATTCAAGTTGGAGCTGTCCTTAGGATCATCTCTCAACACTTGAAGAGGAAGCAAAAGATTTCTCGATACTTTACATCCTTTATCCCGAAGATGGTCCAAATTGGAGAGTCCAAGCCGTGCCGAAAGAAGAAGGCAGCTTTGAGAGCCGGAAAGCGCTGCCAGAGCCTTGGAGAGGTGTAAGGGACGATCAGTTGAGCAAGTTGACTGGGATTGATGGTTGTGTCTTCGTTCATGCCAGTGGTTTCATCGGAGGGAACAAAACAAAAGAGGGGGCTTTACAGATGGCTCAAAAAGCTGTCGACGCGTAGCGTCTGCAAATCCGCTGACAACGACATGTTGCGAGCGATGTAGTTGTAGTTGACATTGTCTTACTGTGCTGTTACACCTGATAAATTCGATAAAAATTCCGTTTCAGTAACCCAACCTGACGTACAGAGCATCTTTACAAGCGTCACTGCACACTCCATCTCCATCCCACGGGCTTGTTTTTCTCACAATGCCTGCCTTGTCCGTCCTTGTCTGACCATCGTAAAGCCATTTAATCCCTTTCGTCGCGAAAGGGACCTGATTGTTCTCTTCTCCAAACATTAACAGCTTCCTTTGAACCGAACTCGGACTTGTTTGACCACCTCCACCTCCACTCCATCTTTCGGAAAGCTGCTTAACTCACGACCTCCTCATGATAAGCTCAGAGGAGGGTATACGAGGGATTAGTACACTGCATTACAGCACATTGTCTCAAGATGTTTGGACGCTTTTGGGGAAAGGTGAAGGTTACGGAACGCTTGAAGCCTATGTATCCTGTTTCTGCTCACATCTTCGGAATCAGCGGAGGAGGTATAAGGTATATATTGAACTGGAGACTTCATTCAATTAAGGTAATTACTCAATTCTCTCTTCAGTATTCAAATATTCAAAGATGCACTTAGAACCTGGTTGTGAAGCCTGTCGAAGCTCAGCAGTGGATTGCTTTCGAACGGGCTCCTCTTTCACCTGCGACAACTGCGTCCAACATGCAAAAGAGTGCATCTTCTCATGTCACGTACCCCGACAGATCAGCACGCGTCCAGCTCAGCTTTCAGATAAAAGGTTTGTATTTGAATGTGAAACCTCGTTGCGGCCTAACCTTGTTCTCCAGATGGGATTTGGACCAGCTCTCTCACAAGTCAAATTATACATCCAGCAGACAACTTGAAGCGGACGTTACTCGAATCAAGTCAAAACGAAAAAGGCATACAGAAAGTACCACTGCGGTTAAGCGATTGAAATCGTCCTCGCCCATAGACGCAAGCCCGCCGCGAGGAAGTTTGATACCACACCTTCAATTGATTTTGAGCGACTTACCGGTTGGTCTCCCCCTAAATCATTGACTTTTCTAACCAATTTCATTTCTTCGCCAAGTCTTTAATCGTCTATCCATCAGCAGCAGACGGCTCGCAGGTCGTAAGTTTCTTCGTGATCGTTCCCTAGCCCCTAGTAAGGGAAAGTACAGGATCTATCCAGCTTAAACCCATCATCAGACGACTCTGCTTCATGTATACCAATTACTCTTCAAGAAAGAGCAGAAGTCGAGAAAAAATACAAAGAATGGAAAGTAACAGTCAGCAGTCTACTGGAAGAAGCACTGTTGCCACAATCACCTTTGCGTCGACCGTCGTTGGAAAGCTTGAGTGACCTCGTGCAGCTAGGACAAGCCTTGGTAGATGAATACCCAGTGCGTATTATTCTCTGATTCAGGCGCAGCTGAGACTCCTACAGGACCCACTGGTATGGGACATTCTCACAGAAATATCTCTCAAACATCTGTCTGTTCTATGGTGGACGTCAGGCGAGGAACGAAAGTCAATCTTAGAGGAGTGTTTCAGGATATTATGTGTAGGTCTTGCAGCGAACCACATCTTCGTCGCTGACTGTGATCGTGAAGAGGATTGACAATCACAAAGGCTTTCTTTATGCTTGCGAACCTAAGATGTAAGTTCCCCATTCGAATGTCGATATTGGCTCAAGGTACTTGAAGATCTGAGGAACACTGCATTCGTTACCTGCCACATTACCAACACTACCTTGATTTGGGCTTCGCCTTCGAACTCCACCTGATGACTCCGTCATCGTCATCACTTCATGATTGCTTGTCATACCTCGAAAGAGTCACCAGGGCTCTGATCTATTCTGGTAGGCCTATAATTCACTCCGATCCATCTCATTCTTACCTCCCAATTATCAGAGCAGAACCTTGTCTTAGACGATGGTACAAAATACGTCGATGAGATCGTGCCCCTTGCGATGGCTGTGACATCTTTTCAAGAGCAGTGGCATATACACTTTCCGACAGCTTTACTAGACTTCCCTACGATAATTGGGACACCAAGCGACGACGCTAGCCTTTCAGTATCATTTGGGGACTCTCAATTCCCTATTCTTTTCGTGAACGAAGTGGTGGCATCTATGACCCGCCACGCATTGGCCCTCGCCATCCTTCTTTCTCAAGAGCAACATTTGCATGATTCAATCTCACAAGAACTTCGCGATATCACTCAACGGCGATTAGACGAGCAGCTCGTCTACTCTATTAGCTACCTGTCTGAAGCTTTCAAAACATCAGAAAGATGTGGTCTGGCGGATTCAGCAACTCCTTTTCTTTGGCAACGAAGCATAATGGCGGAGCTTCGTCTTATGGACGGTGGATGGTTTGCAAGATGGATGCAAAGCCAGAATAACGCGCGACTCCGAGATGATGGGTTTCTGTGCGTGTCTCCTTCCAACAAAATGCTTTTACTGAAGGTGGTATTAGCATGATGAAGAGATGCGAAAGGATCCTGTGGCCTAGCAGCAAAATGGCCCAATTCATGCAAGATTTTGAGGATGAAAACTCCCTAGTACAGCATCAACCCCTACAATGTTTGCTGTTGGATTCTTCATCTGACATTTCATATTATGATCGCAGTTCCTCGCCCATGTTGGATGATTTCCGAACTACTCTTCCTTATTTTTAGTCACACGTTTCAGCATCGCTACTTTCGTATTGTATTGATTGTCCTATAATCGCTCCATATAATCGAAAATTTCTCATGTTATAAACGTGTACTCGACTTGTATGAGCTTCCCTATCGTGTTGGAAGCTCGCTCCTCACGAGATTCCATCAACCAGACAGTGTCCGTCCTCTCAAACTAACTGATTCGGTTCAAATCAGCACACCAACATGACTTTTTTGGTTTCTGATTCCCCTCTCAATGCTGAGTAAGCCGATATTAATCACAGCTTTATAGCAGCCCAGCCTGCATACCACCAATTTGTAGCAAACATTCAATAGCATCAAATCCTAATAGCGCAGCGCCGTTGTTCTTGAATGAGAAAGAGTGCCGATTCTTAGATGCCTCCCTATCGACTCGAGTCAAGCCATGGTCGTTTACCCAGCTCATATAAACACTTAAAGGTTTCAGCCTATTCTTGCTTGATTCATCCTGTCCTGTATACATCGAAGACCCTTGCAACAGCTAGAGGAACTAAGAGCCCAAGCTCATTCTCCAGACCCTATGGCTTCCAATTCACACACTGATCACAACGACCCGGACCTACGAGTGACATCTTTCGACGGACTCAATATTTCCAGCATTCAAGTTCCCGAGTGCGAACCGAATGTTCAAGTTAGGGGACGTCCTTCGGTGACCCCTGCTCTTGGTGCCAGCGAAAGCACACCTCTCCTTGCCACGTCCACGCATGATAGAGCCCTCGGATTGTTTGATCTACATTGGAACAACAGAAAGGAATCGTGGCTTCTCGCTTGTTACACGACTCCAATATTCGCCACTTATTGCTTTGAATATTCGCTATTGGCCGTTACCGTTTTCAGCGTGGGCCATTTGGGGACGACGGAATTGGCTGGTGAGTGCTCTGCTTCGATAAATCGAGGTATGCGCTTACACTTCAGTGTGTAGCTTCATCGCTGGCATCGATAACTGCGAACGTTGCTTGCTTCTCTCTGGTATCAGGAGTGTGCTCTGCCATCGATTCTCTTTCTTCTCAAGCTTTCACCTCTTCCAATCCCAAATCCACGTCTCTGCACGCCTTGAGGACTTATCTCATACTACTGTTGTTGGCAGTACCCCAAATCACATTATTCTGGTTAGCAGAGCCAATCTTCATTGTTCTTCGACAGGATGCCGAAGTCGCTCGACTTGCTTCGCTTTACCTTCGAGTACGTCGTTTGTCTACCTTCAGAAGCAAGCTCAAGACTGAACAGATAGTGAGCTGTGGTTTACCGGCTTATGCAGGCTTTGAGTGTGTTCGACGCTGGCTGCAAGCTCAGGTACCTCCTCTCAGCTTAAAGTGACGATGCTCAATGATCCAACAGGCATTGATGACCGTTCCGACTATAGCCACAGCCTTCAGTCTACCGATCAACATTGCAGGTAACCTGCTACTTGTCTGGGGACCAGATTCAGTACGGATTGGTTTTGCCGGTGCTCCTGTGGCGACGGTCTTGTCCATGTGGTCTATGTTCTTGTTCTCTTTGGTGTATAGTGTGTGGTGGGTGGATAAGAAAGGCTGGGGTGGATTTTCGATGGAGATTCTCAACGCTAGAGGTTTGTGCATCCTTGCTCACAAATCGCCTCACTGATCTACAGATAGGTTTGTGGATGAATCTCAAATTGGTGTGTGGTGGTTTTGGAGTAACATGTAGTTGACTCTTCAACAGGGAATAGCAGGTATCCTTATGGTGGTCCGTTTTCACTGTTGATTTTCTGTAGAAACTGCTAAAAGTGTTTAGGGGAGCGAATGGTGGTCATGGTTGGGCCAATTCCCTTATCGAATGAACGATCCGTGATCTTTTCATTCATCAGGGAAATCATCACGTTTGGAGCCTCATTGATGGGTCCGGCTCAACTGGCGGCGCAGAGCATTCTTATCATCACAGCAGCGTTGAGTTACCAGCTCCCGGCTGCTTTGGGATCGTGCACCGTTTCTTCAACGAAAGTGTGAACAGCTCCACTGATTGACGACTTAGAGCTGCAGCTGTCAGGACTGGGAACTGCATTGGTGGCGGCTTTGGAATCATGGCTCAGAAGACAAGTGGGTTTTCCCGTTCATATGTGTCGTATCAACAGCTTAAACGATACAGGTCGAATCACGATCTTGTTAGCGGCTGGAATTTCTGTTATCAACTCACTGTGGTTGTTCCTCCTCAGGAACAAGTGGGGTTATCTCTTCATTGGTGAGACGCCGATAGTTGAATCTGTTGCTTCTGTTCTACCATTAGTAAGCTGCACGAGAGTCTGATCTGGAGGAGAGTCTGATATCTCATCTGCAGGTTGCATCCTTTCAGTTAGGTGATGGAGTCTCGGCAGCCTCGTCCGTTTCGCATCCGCCGCCGCTGCCAAACACTGACTTGCCTCGTAGGACGGGGGTACTGAGAGGCATGGGAAGACAAAACGTTGGGGCAGCAATCAATTTGAGTGCGTTGTACCATCCTCCATATGGTTTTTCCATTTGAAGTGCTTGCAATCAGCTGCATTTTATGTCGTCGGATTACCACTCGGTTTCTACCTTGCTTTCTCTAACTTTCAAATGGGTCTGTTTGGACTCTGGGTGGGCTGCACCGTCGCCGTCTATGGGACGATGATTGCCAGTGTCTTATTCATTGAGAGAGCAGAATGGACAAAGGAGGTGCAACGAGCACAGGACAACTTGGGCGTTGGAAAGGTGAACTCTCATGATACCGCAGACGGTGTTCTTTGACAGCAAAAGAGAGAAGGGAGTGAAGGATTACATTGGAGAGCTACGAGTAGGCGGAGAATTCTCCCCACGTTCACACAAAAGCCAAAAGCCTGGAAGACTCAAATGCGAGCGTTAATTTGTTGAGTCCCTACCTCAAATCTGATCAATCCAATCTTCGAGATCTCGTGTCAAACAGATAAGGAAAGGGTCGGCCCTGATGAGGCTTTGATTGGTGAAATTCGAGCACATGAGATTGCTTTATGCGATTAGAAAGACGAATATAAGGACTATTGAAACTACTACATTCCGTATTTACTTCAAATAACCGAGCATTGTCTACTCCCGTAGAGTTAAAGCGGCGTTTAGATACTGTGACCAACAGCACAATTAGTTATGACCAAACAGAAATGGAAGAAAAGGGCATACGGCTGCCATTTCAGCTTTGTGAGCTGCCTTGCTTCCAGTCGCCACGCTCGAAGTGGGGTCACGACCTGCAAACCAGACCCTTTGTTCCTTATGGTGATCAGTTTCGCGCATGGCGGTTTCAATTCTCGACTGCAGGTACGACCAGGCACCACCGTTGAGCGGTTCCTCTTGAGCCCACATGACGTCCGAGTTGGGATACTTATTCAGAGCAGGAACGATGAGGTCGTATGGCACAGGAGAGATTTGTTCAAGGCGAGATATGGCAATGTTGTTGATACCGCGATTCTCCCGCTCTTGTAGAAGCTGGTAGTAAACTTGTCCAGAACAGATCTATGCACAAATGAGGAGGCAATCCCTGCGAGAAAAAAAGGACGAACGATGTGACGCTTGATCTCCTCGGGAGGGGCAAGAGATTCGGGATGAGGATCGGGGATGAAACGCTGGAAGGCCGTTCCAGCCCCCATTTCCTCGATTGTGCTTCTCGCCATCGGATGACGGAGCAAGTTTTTGGAGAAAAGAAGGATAAGTGGCTTTCGGAAGTCACTGTTATGGTCGACTGAGCATTCCTTCCGTCTTGTATGGAAAAGGTTGATGAAAAGCATACCGATGAACCTGTCTCCTCAGCACGTGGAAGCAATTGGCGGGAGTGGTAGGATAAACGACCTGCATATTGCAATCCTGAAGCTGTCGTTTGAGTTTATCGCCCCTCGGGAAACGGAGGGGATGGTCATCGCAGAGCTGGAGGAACCTTTCTAGCCTGGCAGAGGAGTGTTCTGGTCCTTGACCGTCGTATCCATGAGGAAGGGACATGACCAGGCCGGAGCGTTGGAGCCATTTGCGCTCGCCAGAGGAGATGAATTGATCGACAATCACTGCGGCACCGTTTGCGAAGTCGCCAACTATCCATCATCGCAGTCAGTTCGGTCAATCCTGTTCGAGATAAAACATAAATGAGAATAACGAACACTGTGCTTCCCAAATAGTCAAACTATGGGGATCGACCAACGAATAGCCCAATTCGAAACCGAGAACTCCGAATTCAGAAAGAGGAGAGTTACAAATGGTGAGTTTCGCCTGATCCTCACTCAAATGGTTGAGAGGGGTATAACGTTCGTCCGTCTCTTGATCATGGAGCACGGCGTGTCTCTGCGAGAAAGTTCCTCTCTCCACATCTTGACCCGAGAGACGAACATGGTTTCCCTCCAGCGCAAGCGTACCGAAAGCCAAAGCCTCCGCAGTGGAGTAATCGATGTTCACTCCCTCCTTCACCGTCTTTGCTCTCGTAGCCAAAATCCTCGCCAAATTCCTATGAACGCTGAACGTATCCGGGAAATTGCCCAACTGTTCTCCGATCGACTTGAGACGGTCGACCTCCACTCCCGTCTTCCTCGCCTCGAGAATATTCTCCTTCAGCTCTTTAGGACTCGGGAACCCCTCCCAACTGCTAGACAACCACTCCCTACTTGTCGTCTTATAATCTTTAGAAGCCTCTTGAGCCTTCTCCAACATTCCCCAAACCCACTGCTTATGTTTCTCAATCTCCTCCTTCGTGAACGTTTCCTCCTTCACCAACTTCTCCGCATACTGTTCCAACGCGCTCTTCTGCTTCCCAATCGCCTGATACATCTTCGGTTGGGTGAAAGAGGGTTGATCGGTTTCGTTATGTCCGTGCTTTCGATAACAAACGATATCGATGACCACGTCCTTCTTGAATTTGGCCCTCCAATCCGCCGCCAACTGACAGACGAAATTCACCGCTTCCACATCGTCACCATTTACGTGGAAGATAGGAGCGTCGATAGCTTTGGCGATATCGGAGGGGTACGGGGTCGATCGTCCTTCTCTCGGGTCGGTGGTGAATCCAATCTGATTGTTGACGATGAGGTGGATCGTTCCCCCCGTTCCATAGTTTGGCAAATCGTACATCCCCATGGTCTCATAGACCACTCCTTGACCTGCGAACGCTGCATCTCCATGCAACAACACGCCCATGGCGCTATTCGTATCCCCCATACCTTCAAAGTGTTGAATCCCCTTCGTCTTCCCAAGCACGACCGGGTCTTCGGCTTCCAAATGCGAAGGATTAGCAACGAGGGAAAGGTACACTCTCTTCCCTGACGGGGTCGGTCGCACGTAGTTGGCGCCCAAATGATACTTGACGTCTCCACCTCCCTCCTCATTCGGATCCTTCGAGCCAGCGAATTCGTTAAGGATAGCTTCCGTCGGTTTACGAATGACGTTCGACAACACATTGAGCCTTCCTCGATGGGGCATGCCGATGACGATACTCTTCACTCCCTCATCCACGCTCCTATCGATCAAGGCCTTCATTCCCGGAATCAAGCTCTCGCAACCTTCGAGTCCGAAACGCTTTTCATTCGGGTATTTGGACGCGATGAACTTTTCGAAAGAGTCCGACCAAATCAGTCTATCCAATATCATCCTCTTCTCATCGATGGTATAGCTGTACGGGACAGGGGTTTCGAATTTAGCTCGGAGCCAATCGCATTGGAGACGGTCGGGGATATGGACGTATTGGACGCCGACTGATGAGCAATAGACCTTCTTGCAGGTCTCAATCACCTCCCGAAGGGTCATCTTCGTGATGCCGGATTCGAGGAATTGGGGAAGGATACCGGGACCTAGCGCGAATTCTTTGTCGAGATCCTTCTCTTCCCATCCGTAAGTCGAGATTTGAAGTTCGGAGGGGACGGATGAGTCGAGGTCGACGGCGTTGATGCCTAATGGATCCAAGGTCGCGATGTGGTGACCCCGTACTTGGTATGCTCGAACGAGCAGTTGTACCTGTTACCGTCACCATAATGTGTCAACCAACGCACTTTGGCTGCCTCGCTGCAACATGAACTTCTGGGCTGCTCAATAACGAAAAGAATGCGAGAACGAGGGGGTTTAAATGAAGACCTTCAGTCTGAGTATTTGAACTGCCAATGGCAAGCTCGCTGCTGGTTCTCGTGACGCTAAGCGTAATTTTGCTACAGACCACCAGTAAAATTCGTTCGCTACAAAGGTGGAGCAATCCGGACGAGAAATGGCCCATCCAAAAGGCTAAAGAGGAGCCCCACGTCGAACCACAAACATGCATTAATGGAGCAGGAGCTGCCTCCGCTGCAGCGCCGAACCCCGACGTGTAAAAGAGGGCAACGAACCTTCATATGATCCTCCAAATCACCTCCACCACCCATACTCAATACAGGTGCTCCATCCGCAGCCACAGGCATAGCGCCCAGCCCAGCCATAAGTTGCGGAGGAGGGACAAAAGCATGTTCGCTCTTCAAGCCCTTGGTGTCCATCCCGCTAAAGTAGACCTTCCAACTGGGGTGAACCGCGGAAGGGTCGCGCTGGTAGAGGCGGTACATTTCCTCGATGTAGTACGAGTTGGTGCCATTGGCGAAGGCGTCGACTGGCGACGGGGCCGACTTGAGGTTGGCGGGTGTGGGGGAGGCAGCGGTGGCCAGTGCGCGGAGGGGAGTCTGCCGCGGAGAGAGGGAGGTGCGGAGGAGATGCCGGGGGGGAAGACGACGTAGGAACATTGTGGGCGAAGGATGAGTGGCGAAATGAAGAATTCGTCGTTTTTGTGGTTACAGCACCTCAGGGGCTCGTTCTTCGTTCGTCCGGACGACAACGACGGGGCTTGCTTTCGTCTCTTTACGAGGGTCACGGTCACTGCGTTAGGAACGGACGGACAGAGTAACGCAAGACGTGAGGTGTGCGAATGTTGAGCAAACGGAGGCTGCTTCACTGTTTATGTTCAGACAACGTGGCAAAGAAAGTCCATTTGAGGAAGCCGAACGTCGGCACCTCGACTCAAGTTGACTTGCGGCGGACCTCTGTCATCCTTTCAGCCCAAACAAGAATGAGTGGCTATCCCTTACTGGATCCCTCGGGGGACCTTTCCTTTTAGCGCGGAATCAGACGATGGGAGCTCAGTGTTCTGAAGGGCAACTACCTTACCATTCCGAGTCTCTCTCATTTCAAGTCCAAGTTAAAGCGTAGGCTGGACGTAGTGAGGTTAAGTCGAGGATAGATGAAATGTGTGATGTGATATTAGTTTTAGAGTTGGCTGCAAAGCTGCTGCTTCAAACGACGCCTATGCAGTTGGAGGAAGGTGTTGACCAGCATTTCACCTATCTTTTGAACTAGCGTGCTCTCGTTTCTGTCTGCGCTATCTCTCTTATAAGTCATTGTAAATATTGATGGTAAACCTTCCATATTTTGTTCCTAACTATTCTGTCAAAGGTGAAGAATCAGCCTTTCGTGCTGAATTCGACCGGGTTGATCCAACATCCTTACCCCCCGTCTCAACCAGATTCACCTCAACATCACGTCGAAAAATTGCAATGGATCCGTTTGATTATCACCAAGCAGATAGTTTGGTGCTACTCCGTACAAGGTGCAAACGGGTCGTTTTGAGCCTCCAGTGCTAGTGATACACACTAAGACTGGCAGGTCTGGCAGATGAATTCAATCTCCGCTGCATGACACTAGGACATTATGTAACAATTAATAAAACCATCAATTCTGTCAAGGCTTCTTTTGCCCCAGTAGGAGGACTATGACTTCGCTTTGGCTTTGCATCAGCTGCCCACCTCTGGCACTGGCGGGAATACGGTGCGAAGAGGGTTCGGAGACCGCTATTTCTTGGATAACAAGCTTGTGGTTCATCTCTCTTCCCCATTTCTGAGCATCCACCAAGGTTCAAATAGAATCCAAGATATTGCCCTGCACGTAGGATCACGTGAGGCTTCAGCTGTTTTAGATACTACGCTCTTTATAGCAGGTCTGTTTGAACATGACACCCTTCACTGTGTAGCCAGGTTATGTGAAAGCCTTTTATATTTCAGATCCAACGAATCCATGCAACCTTTGAGGTACATCCTGCCACCTCTGACTCAAATGCAGGCGCAGATGCTCGCTCGCTTACAGATATCCTCAGACATTCATAAGGCGTCGAATGCATTCATCACTCTCGGATGTGGACGAAGTAATCACAGCTGAAATATCATTTACGTAGTCTTATGCTCTATTCGTATCTCTTCAACACCAACCCAGCTGGAGAATGACAAGAAGCGACCCACCTTCAGCCCACCTGTCGAGCTCTCCAGCCTCCTTCTCCAGCCTGTCTAATTTCCCAGCAACGACATCCAGCTCTTTTCCCAGATTCAACACTTCCTCCGTCAGTTGGAGGAAAGCGCGGGCAGCTGCAACGGAGTCTTCTTCCCGAGGAGTCTGGACAAAGGACTGCAGCTCTGAATCGCTTAATCGAGACTTTTCACCTCTTGACTTCAGCTTAGGGAATCGAGAGATGTCCCCCCAAACATCCTCCATCGTTGGTGTCATTCTTTGGTCTTCTTTGATTCTGGCTTCAGGACTACCGTGAGCTTATTCTCCAACCTTTTGGGACAGGTTTCACATATTTCATATCGAGACTGCCCTGGAGATAACGCACCATCAACGACAATGGTGCCCGTCGACTCATGAGTTCTTTTGAACATGGAGAGACAAGCACAACACCGCCGGTGTCATTAGGGGCGAACAATTGAAGAAGCGAACATTCGAATTTTACGTAGTTGTACATGAGATGGAAGACGGCAAGGGTGCTGGGAACAAAAGGAGCTGTGCCATCGGAGCTGCTGGGGCTGTTTGAGATGTCAGCACACATCGTTGGGAACTACATAAGTTTCAGCTGCCATCTACAGCACTCGATTTCTCCTCCTCCATCCAACAGTGACGATATCTGGTGGGTGGAATTTTTGAGGATGTCTGAGTGGACTTCTGATCATGTTTCCACAGAATGGCCACCTACCGCTCAGTTCATACGAACGAACTAGAAAACGAAGAGTATCGCCTCCAAGGACCCCGTCCCGACATAGTCAGAAACGCGAGCGATTCGACCTTATTGGGTAGGCCGAACGAGAGCTCGTACTTCCAGCCAACATGGAACTCGAAGGAGACAGGATCGACTGCCTTCCATGTTGTCGACGCCGATTCTCGCCCACGACGCCGATTCATTGACCACTTCCTTTCGGGAACCTTTCTCATCTCCTCCTTTTGGCTCGTTGCTTCGCTGGCCATGGCATTGGCCCATCACTTCGTCTATAATAGTGTGGATACAAAAGCTATTGATGATGTGGGACTCAGCCAGAATTGGTTACTGAGGATAGGGACTGGATTGGGATTCGCCTTTCAAGTCTTCGTCACTGAGGCTGTCAGCATTGCTTTCACGAAAACCGCATGGTACGTCTGTTTACATTCTCTATCTTCAATGACTGAGCTTGAGCACAGGAACCATGCTCGAACGACCTATCGCTCGCTCAAGGACATTTCTGCTTCATTTGCGCTGAACAATTCCATCTTTTCCTACCTTCACTTCGCACTTTGGAGGAATAGCAAATCTCTTGTCCTCATTTCTACCATCGCACGTCTACTCGCCATTCCCGCCATCCTTACACCCGCAACTCTTACAGCTTCTTTCCGCACCTCGACGTCTACCATGCCTTGCACAGTTCCGACTTTCTCAATGGCGAATACACTGTTTCCGGAGGAGACGGAACTGGTAAATTATATCGTTTGGAAGGTCTGTCTATGATGTCACTTGACTGACGGAAGCTCGTTCTCATCGAAAGGATAGGGAGATCCGGCGGACGCAACGTACGATGGCCCATCCTTGCCGATGCAAGCGCTCGCAACCCGCGTCTTCCTTTCCTCTGCGCCTGTCACTGGTTGGAAAGCGGCATGCGAGAGTGTGAACTGCACATTCACGACGACGCTTCAAGCACCGGCTTACAAATGTGAGGATGCTCCTGACGATATTTCCATCGATCCTGGAACGGACTTTATCTATTGGAACGCGACAGACGTCAAGGGGACTGACAAGGATGTCCTCATCGTTCACTATGGATCAGACGTATCCAAACCTGCCATCCACTGTACAGCTTACGTGTCCAACTACACCGTCTACATCAATCAAACCGCTGATGTGCTCACTCTCGAAGCTCCTGAGCCGGTGTACGGGGACCCTATTTGGTCAAAAGATGCACATTGGGAGTACCCTCTGGGTGGTCTGCGGCCAACTGGCCCAGGAAGGATGATTGCCATCAAAGTACGCCTGGTTTCTTGAACTCTTGGATGCAAATTGAGTGCACCGATTTTGGAACTTAGGATTCTCTGGCGAATCTGCTAGTTGGTGATATCTCCAGGAACATCGCAGGAGGACCAACGACTGGTGCCGGAAGGACACCAAACCTAACCAGTGTGGGTCTCAGCTCAGATGTCGACTTGTACAATTCGACAGGATACCCAACGAGGGATGGACTTTTGCGCGTCATCCCGAAATTGATGAACCAGATTAGCTGTGCGCGCTCTCCTTCACTTGCTCAGTGATACTCAAAATCAGGTTCATAGTGAGTTTGCTCTCCCTCAATGTCCCCGAAAATCAGACTTCAACCTGCGTCTCCTCATTTCTTCTCCCTTCCTATCAGTACGATTCATTACAGCTGCTGGTGTCCTACCTATCGGGATTTGGGGTCGCTCTTCTGACTGTTCTGATTGGCACCAACTTCTATCAGAAAACGCATGAAGAAGATATCGCCATGATTGACTTCGTCCTCACAACAAGGAATCCGGCACTTGACAGACTAGTGTCGCCAAATGGAGGCTTGGCGGAAGGTGCAGAGCATGTTAAGCTCAGGCTGGGACACCTGAAGGGTGGAGGGTTCGCGTTTGGTACGAGGGACGATGTAGGGTGAGCCGTAAACGGTAAATGGTCAGATTGGCTTGTAAATATTCGGGAAGTGGACACATATGTATTGTGACATCGGAAGGACAGAATCGATCTGGTTGGATTGATTGATCTTGAGGACACTTCCACTCATTATTGCCTGATTGAATTAAGCACGATAACATTCCATCTTCTTACCTCGACAATATTGACTGGTCACGTGATCTTGTCGAAGGGCAGATCGGAGAAGTTTGAGTTCTCACTTGTCATGCAAAGGCAGACCAGGTTAGATTTAACCAGTGTGGTTTCTCTCTTTCACGCTCCGTCCTACGAGACATAGCTGAATATCATCCTCATGTTTTTTCTCTGTGGCATCAGCTCAGCCCCTTAGATCGACAGCCTAAGGGGCTGAAAGGTCCTCACCCAAAATTTCTGCAGAGGGCTGGTGAGGATCCAGCGGAACATATCATTTAAACGAACTACTAATCTTCCAAGAGCCCCAAAATGCCTCCTCGTGCCCGCTGTAAGTATCTTTCTCATCATTCTCGAAGCGTGGAAAGATTTTGACCTGTCTGTTCTCCATAACAAGCGCGGTCTCGCGCGCCAGACTCTGGCAAAACACCTTTAGCCACGCTCGTTGATACTGCACCACCCACAAAAAGGACGCGCGCCTCGTCCGCTAAACCGGCGTCTAAAGCTGCAGCGAAGCCAGTTTCAACTGCCCGCGGACGTCGAGGCAAAACCGCTGACGTCGAGATGAAGGATCTGACCAACGGACATACGATCGTAGAAGAGAAGAAGGGGAAGAAGAGAGGAAGAACTAGCGATGGTGATGAATTGGAGACTAAAAAAAAGGCGAGGGTTGAGAAGCCTACACTTAATGGACCACCTAGACAAGAGTGGTTTTGGAGCGATGAGAGGAAGAAAATGTTCAAATTTGATTGGAATATGTGAGTTTCCTTCCTATTCATGTTCGCTCGGTCCTTGGAGAGAGAGAACGAATTTCCGCGATGCGATTTCGCAACGTACCCAACTGTTTGGAGCTGTTTTGCTGCCAAAGTCCCTAACAGTCTTCATCTCCCTTTTGCACTTTCACTCCTCATCATGGTGTCTAATTCTGTTGTTTTATAGCCCTAAAGGTCGGCGTGGACTTTTTATTTTCGGTTCTGGAGACATGGGGCAATTTGGGCTCGGCACGACTGAACTGGACGAGATAACGCGTCCAAAGCTACATAGCTGGTTTGATTCGCGAATTCCTCCCAAGGCCCCTGAAGAAGATGCCCTCGGTCTTGCCAACGAAGCCCATACCTTACCTTCGCCTGGAATCAGTGATGTCGAATGTGGCGGCATGCACACCCTCGTCGTTACTTCCGATGGCAAACTTTTAACTTGGGGTATCAACGATCATTCTGCTCTAGGTACGCTCCCTTGCGTCGACCGTGATATTTGATTCATTGATGGTT